>JAWZYV010016553.1:20000-35912 GCA_038373885.1 Cheiracanthium punctorium | reverse complement strand
TAAATCAATTCAATCGGTAGTAGCGCGACGGCGGTGTGTACAAAGGGCAGGGACGTAATCAACACGAGCTGATGACTCGTGCTTACTGGGAATTCCTCGTTCAAGGAAAACAATTACAATTTCCTATCCCCAGCACGAAGGAGGTTCAACGGGTTACCCAGTCCTGTCGGACAGGGAAAGCACACGCTGATTCCTTCAATGTAGCGCGCGTGCGGCCCCGGACATCTAAGGGCATCACAGACCTGTTATTGCTCTGTCTCGTGCGGCTAAACGCCGCTTGTCCCTCTAAGAAGAACGCCCGGCAGAGTGGACCGGGACGTCTATTTAGTAGGCTAGAGTCTCGTTCGTTATCGGAATTAACCAGACAAATCGCTCCACCAACTAAGAACGGCCATGCACCACCACCCACAGAATCAAGAAAGAGCTCTTAATCTGTCAATCCTTCCTGTGTCCGGGCCGGGTAAGTTTCCCCGTGTTGAGTCAAATTAAGCCGCAGGCTCCATTCCTGGTGGTGCCCTTCCGTCAATTCCTTTAAGTTTCAGCTTTGCAACCATACTTCCCCCGGAACCCAAAAGCTTTGGTTTCCCGGAAGCTGCCCGGCGTGTCATTTGAGGAACACAGCCGGATCGCTGGCTGGCATCGTTTATGGTTAGAACTAGGGCGGTATCTGATCGCCTTCGAACCTCTAACTTTCGTTCTTGATTAATGGAAACATTCTTGGCAAATGCTTTCGCAGTAGTTCGTCTTGCGACGGTCCAAGAATTTCACCTCTAGCGTCGCAATACGAATGCCCCCGTCTGTCCCTCTTAATCATTACCTCGTGTTCCGAAAACCAACAAAATAGAACCGAGGTCCTATTCCATTATTCCATGCACCATTATTCAGGCGTCGCGCCTGCTTTGAGCACTCTAATTTTTTCAAAGTAAACTTGCCGGTCACCCAAGACAACCGGTGAAGATCATCAAGAGAAACCGGCTGGCTGTTCAGAACAAGCAGTAACCACCGGTAAGTGGACCGCCCGTCTGGAACTGAGATCCAACTACGAGCTTTTTAACCGCAACAACTTTAATATACGCTATTGGAGCTAGAATTACCGCGGCTGCTGGCACTAGACTTGCCCTCCAATGGATCCTCGTTAAAGGATTTAGAGTGTACTCATTCCAATTACGGGGTCTCAAAAGAGTCCCGTATTGTTATTTTTCGTCACTACCTCCCCGTTCTGGGAGTGGGTAATTTGCGCGCCTGCTGCCTTCCTTGGATGTGGTAGCCGTTTCTCAGGCTCCCTCTCCGGAATCGAACCCTGATTCCCCGTTACCCGTTACGACCATGGTAGGCGCGTAACCTACCATCGAAAGTTGATAAGGCAGACACTTGAAAGATACGTCGCCGGGACGGGCCCGTGCGATCAGCCCAAAGTTATACAGAGTCACCACAGTTTACGGACCGAAGTCCGATTGGTTTTGGTCTAATAAAAGCGCTCGTCCCCGAAGGTCGGAGCTCTGCTGCATGTATTAGCTCTAGAATTGCCACAGTTATCCAAGTAGTAAGGTACGATCCAAGGAACCATAACTGATTTAATGAGCCATTCGCGGTTTCGCCTTAATACGGCATGTACTTAGACATGCATGGCTTAATCTTTGAGACAAGCATATGACTACTGGCAGGATCAACCAGGTATCTTCTCCGTCAAAGAGAAGGTTCGAATCGCAGCCGACTCGAATCCCGAACTCGTGGCGCGCCTCTCCGAAGGGAGAGGCGCGGACCCCGCAGCGACGGCGGGATCCACGTTTTATCACCACGTGCGAGAGATTCTCGTCATCGCGTTCGGTAGCAGTTCGAAACTCACGACGTCCCCGCCGGCATCAGCGCCGGGAGGTTTGCGTACGTGGGCGTCGAGCGGTTTGTGCGTCGGACGCAGGGGCAGAAAACCCTTCATCTCAACACGCTCCTCCTTCAGAGACTGCGGCACTCAGTCCGAGACTCTGGAAGATTCGCCGTGGAAGACTGAGATTGCGGGGCAGGCAGGAGTGGAGCGCCAGTCGGGCGCCGGACACTCAAAGTCTTTTCAATTCGAGACAGAAAGTCTCGATCGACTTGTCGACGACTTGCAATTCCCATACGGTGACCGTTAGTTGAAACTGCAAGCCGTATGAGAAAACAATCGGAAAAGAGGCCGAAACCCCAATCCTCTTGTCTTCTCACAGACACCACCTGCTCCACATGTAACGCGAAAGTGCTGCATCAACAAAAAATGGCCGCCGGAAACGACGTCGACTTCCGCCGATACTTCCGGTGCCAAATATGTCCACGATGCGCAAAATCGTAATCCTCGAAAATCATATGCTGTTTGACCGGAGTTTTCCGCATTAATTTCGAGGTATCGTGGTCTCGCACTTTTGTCCTTCCAAAATTTTTTCTTCGTACTACTATATTTGAACTTTGATAAAATAAACTCGCTTAAATTTTTTTTCACACGTTTTGGTGTTTAGAGGCTCTTGACGCCCTTCCCTACACTTAAAAGGCATCATCCGAAAAGTTTCGCGATTATCCGGCAAAGTTTTTTTTTTTCGTAACTTTGAAACTTTTTACAGCGTCATAGGATTAAAACCTGCCTTCTGAAAACGAACGCAATCCATCGGAGCACGCTAACACACAGAAATTTACGCAAAATTTTTTCGCACGTTCTGGTGTTTAGAGGTTTATGAAGCTCTTCCCCACACTTAAACGGCATCGTCCGAAAAGTTTCGCGATTATCCGGCAATTTTTTTTTTTCGGGAGTTTGAAATTTTTTGCCGAAATGCCATCGGAACACGCGAACACAAAATTTCGCTTTTTTTTCGGAACTTTGAAACTTTTTCAAGCGTCATAGGATTAAAACCTGCCTTCTAAACACGAATGCAAGCAATCGGAGCACGCTAACACGCAAAAATTCACTTAAAATTTTTTCGCACGTTTTGGTGTTGAGAGGCTCTTAAAGCCCTTCCCCACACTTATAAGACATCGTTCGAAAAGTTTCGCGGTTATCCGGCAATTTTTTTTTTTTCGGAACTTTGAAAATTTTTCCAGCGTCATAGGATTTTAAAACTTGCCCTCTGAACACGAACAGAAGCCATCGGAACACGCGAACACACAGAAATTCTCTTGGGGGAAATTTTTTTGCGCGTTCTGGTGTTCAAAGGCTCTTAAAGCCCTTCCCTACACTCTAAAAGGGGCAGAGTAAGGTTTAGAGATCCGCCGCTATGAATTTTCATGACGATCCGCTGCATAGTCCTGAAGTTGATGCGCTGCAGCGCCACCTAGTAGTGAGTAACACCTAAATGAAGTCAGAGTATATTCTCCATGCTCAAATGTGTCAGTATAAAATTTTTATAGCGGTCGGCCCAGCGGTATCGAAGTTGATGCGCTGCAGCGCCACCTAGCAGTGAGTAACATCTAAATGAAGTCAGAGTATATTCTCCATGCTCAAATGTGTCAGTATAAAATTTTTATAGCGGTCGGCCAAGCGGTATCGAAGTTGATGCGCTGCAGCGCCACCTAGCAGTGAGTAACATCTAAATGAAGTCAGAGTATATTCTCCATGCTCAAATGTGTCAGTATAAAATTTTTATAGCGGTCGGCCAAGCGGTATCGAAGTTGATGCGCTGCAGCGCCACCTAGCAGTGAGTAACATCTAAATGAAGTTAGAATATATTCTCCATGCTCAAATGTGTCAGTATAAAATTTTTATAGCGGTCGGCCCAGCGGTATCGAAGTTGATGTTCTGCAGCGCCACCTAGCAGTGAGTAACATCTAAATGAAGTCAGAGTATATTCTCCATGCTCAAATGTGTCAGTATAAAATTTTTATAGCGGTCGGCCAAGCGGTATCGAAGTTGATGCGCTGCAGCGCCACCTAGCAGTGAGTAACATCTAAATGAAGTCAGAGTATATTCTCCATGCTCAAATGTGTCAGTATAAAATTTTTATAGCGGTCGGCCCAGCGGTATCGAAGTTGATGCGCTGCAGCGCCACCTAGTGGTGATTAAGATCAAAAGTAACAGAGAATATATTCTTCTCTCTCAAATGTGCAATTATAAAAAATTGTATGCCGATCGGTCCAACGGCATAGAAGTTTATGCGCTGCAGCGCCATCTAGCGTCGAGTTAAAGCAGAACGGCTAATCTAAAACTATCGTGCGTCCTCAAATGTCCATGCGTACTAATTTTCATCAAAAACGGTATTTTCACAGCAAGCGGTCCAACGGAATAGAACCCGACGCTCTTCAGCGTCACCTTGCGGCAATTTATGGCAAAATGGACTGCGTAAAAATATTCTCCGTGTTTAAATATCCCTACGTACCAATTTTCGTCAAGATAGATCGAACGGTTTTGTCACAGCGAGCGGTTGAACAGAATTCGACGCTCTGCAGCGCCGCCTAGAGGAAAATGGATAGTGTGAAAATATTCTCCGTGTTCCAATATCCAAGCGCACAAATTTTCGTCAAAGTCGCTTGAACGGTATTTTCGTAGCACGCAGTTGAACGGAATAGAAATCGTCGTTCTACAGCGCCACCTAGCGTCAAGTTACAGAAAAACGGATAGCGCAAAAGCGTTCTCCGTGCGCAAATATCCGTTCGTACTAATTTTCATCGAAATCTGTTGTTTTCACAGCAAGCGGTGCAACGGAATAGAACCCGACGCTCTTCAGCGCCACCTTGCGGCAATTTATGGCAAAATGGACTGCGTAAAAATATTCTCCGTGTTTAAATATCCCTAGGTACGAATTTTCGTCAAGATCGATCGAACGGTTTTTTCACAGCGAGCGGTTGAACAGAATTCGACGCTCTGCAGCGCCGCCTAGAGGAAAATGGATAGTGTGAAAATATTCTCCGTGTTCCAATATCCAAGCGCACAAATTTTCGTCAAAGTCGCTTGAACGGTATTTTCGTAGCACGCAGTTGAACGGAATAGAAATCGTCGTTCTACAGCGCCACCTAGCGTCAAGTTACAGAAAAATGGATAGCGCAAAAGCGTTCTCCGTGCGCAAATATCCGTTCGTACCAATTTTCATCGTAATCTGTTGAACGGTGTTTTCACAGCAAGCGGTCCGACGGAATAGAATTCGATGCTCTTCAGCGCCACCTTGCGGCAAGTTATGGCAAAATGGATTGTGTAAAAAAATTCTCCGTGTTCAAATATCCCTACGTACCAATTTTCGTCAAGATAGATAGAACGGTATTCTCACAGCGAGCGGTTGAACAGAATTCGACGTTCTGCAGCGCCACCTAGCGGCGAGCTAGAGGAAAATGGATAGTGTAAAAATATTCTCCGTGTTAAAATATCCATGCGCACAAATTTTCGTCAAAATCGCTTGAACGGTATTTTCGTAGCACGCAGTTGAAGGGAATAGAGGTCGACATTCTGCAGCGCAACCTAGCGTCAAGTTACAGAAAAACGGAAAGTGTAAAAGTATTGTACGTCCTCAAATATCCATGTGTACTAATTTTCACAGCAAGCGGTCCGACGGAATAGAATTCGATGCTCTTCAGCGCCACCTTGCGGCAAGTTATGGCAAAATGGATTGCGTAAAAATATTCTCCGTGTTCAAA
Source organism: Cheiracanthium punctorium (assembly GCA_038373885.1). NCBI lineage: Eukaryota > Metazoa > Arthropoda > Arachnida > Araneae > Cheiracanthiidae > Cheiracanthium > Cheiracanthium punctorium. The sequence goes on along the minus strand of JAWZYV010016553.1, from coordinate 30,326 downwards.
TATCCCTTCGTACCAATTTTTGTCGAGATAGATAGAACGGTATTCTCAGAGCGAGCGGTTGAACAGAATTCGACGTTCTGCAGCGCCACCTAGCGTCGAGCTAGAGGAAAATGGATAGTGTAAAAATATTCTCCATGTTCAAATATCCATGCGCACATATTTTCGTCAAAATCCCTTCAACGGTATTTTCATAGCACGCAGTTAAACTAAGGTGACCAAATGTCCCCATTTTCTGGGGACAGTCTCCATTTTCAGGACGTTTTTCAAATTGTCCCCAGAATGTAAAAATGGAACTGGGGACAATTTTTTAATTATTGCATTGTTTTTCAATTAAATTGCTGTTAATTATTGCATTAATTATAAATGTCCCCAGTTTTGTTGCCAGAATCGGGGACATGTCCCCGATTCTGACTACAAAAATCTGGTCACCTTAAGTTAAACAGAATGGAAGTCGACATTCTGCAGCGCAATCTAGCATCAAGTTACAGAAAAACGGAAAGTGTAAAAGTATTGTACGTCCTCAAATATCCATGTGTACTAATTTTCACAGCAAGCGGTCCGACGGAATAGAATTCGATGCTCTTCAGCGCCACCTTGCGGCAAGTTATGGCAAAATGGATTGTGTAAAAAAATTCTCCGTGTTCAAATATCCCCACGTACTAATTTTCGTCAAGCTAGATCGAACGGTTTTTTCATAGCGAGCGGTTGAACAGAATTCGACGTCCTGCAGCACCATCTAGCGGCGAGCTAGAGGAAAATGTATAGCATAAAAATCTTCTCCATGACGAAAGACTTGAGTATACCAAATTTCATGGTGATCCGTCAATAACCTCCTGAACCATTTCGAACTTTTTTCTGTTTCTAAACTTTCGAAATGAAAAATAATCAAATAATATCCATTGTAAATGTTTATGGATGACGTAATAAATAACTAGCCTCCTTGAGAAATTTTGTGCCATACAAAATTTATATTCTTCACTCCCTTATCACAGACATGTATGCATATATGTGAGTTGCAGTAGTCGTAACCCCCCCATGAAAAATTTATGGATACGCCACTGATGTTTGGCAACAGTTTGCCAGCACATTTGAAGCAAAAATTGTTTCGTGAAAATGACCGCCGGGATTGTACGTAACTATTAATGAGAATATTGAAGATTTTGTAATAGTTATTTTACAGCCTTTATTTACCCTCCTTTCTTCTTTTCAGGAATCTCGTGAAGCTACATTCAGGCTGCTCCGTGCCACGATGATGTCACCAAGCTAAGCCACGGTCTCCGCCAAGAGATCGCTGAATTTTCTAGAAGAGAACAAAATATCAGCGTAGGAGAGAGAACTGTCAGCTGAGAAAGGACGGCCGTTACATTACGGCTCAATTAAATGCAATACGAAAAGGGAGTCTTTAGAAGGTTGCTAATACAAAATTATTAAATAATTAAACATTACACATATCAACACTTAAACCATATTTATTTTAAAACTTCTACGAATTTATGTTACACACTGAAACGATAAAGAATTAAGCATGCCACATTTGGTCGGTCGCTGGAGCTAAGCCATCCTACATGCACACCAACTGCGAGTGCAAGCGTAATCCTCTTCCTTCAGCGCGAGCCAGGTGCCAAAGTATTTTCCTGCGCGGTTGACAGTTATCGCCTTCCGCGCCGTAACGCGCTAGTTTCCGGATGCAGGAGATTACTGCGGGTCAGACCCCAACAGTAGCCCCCCCCCCCCCCCCTGAGCGATAGCGAAACTATTTTGACTATGAGAGGTACTTCGTGTTGAATCTGACTCGCCTACCGGAACGTGTAGTCTTTTCATCACTGTTGTTTGCATTTGTTGGCAGTTCTCCTAAGTCTTTGTTAGTGGTTCTCGATTGCATTTCTCATCCACACATAGTTAGGTGCGCAATCCATTTGACCATAGATCTTGAAAGATTTCCTGTATACTTTTCAGACATTGTAGATCTCCAAGAAAGACTCATTGAGCTTCAAAGTGAGGAATCTTTAAAGTTTTAAAAATCAAGCACTGTGTTCATTTTGAGAAAGAGAGTCGTCAGTTTGAGAGAGCGGGTCAGTTTGAGAAAGAAAATACCATTCTATTCATGCGAGCATCGTGAATGTGCCATGCAAACAATATGAACCTATCCGATTTCGAGAAAAATCTATTGTTTCAGTTTTTCAGTAGACATATTTTAAAAGTGTGCCACAACGGGATCGTAGGCCTACCAAATTTTGTGTGGTCATTTGCCAGGACGGATCCCTTCGGAATTCGAATTAGAACATCTGTTGTTTATTGCCTTATACTTGAAGCCAAAATGTGCCAAATACTGCTGTTATTATACGACTAGAAGTCAGTTGTGAAGCAATTACAACCAACGCTCTTCTGAAATCGTGAAAAAACTTTCCCATTCCAAAGATTTCGTTTTCTGTACATAGATATTCTTATGTCTACACAGACGATTTCTTTGCTTCGCTTGATTTCCGCTTATAGATACTTGATTTATTTGTGAAAAGAGAAATTAAACTGCATAATCTAGAAAAACAATTTTAAAGCCTCTATAAAAAAAACTTGGCAGTTCGAGCCTCGTCAGGGGAGATCCCCCTGAACCCCACAAATTTTTTAGTTTCATTATTGCCATATTAAAACGATATTAATTGACTTTGTCATTTTATCGCTCATCTTTTGCGTATTTTGCCTGGTAACCCTATGTTGGAATTTTAATGAATGTAACCTATTTAGGGAAAATACATGTGATGCATATTCTATAGCTTACAAAATATTGTAACAATAGATTAAAGCTGTTGTGAACTAATAGTATTTAAATGCATGTAAAATTATGTCGCATACTTTTATGTCGCATTTTTTCAATAAAGGGTGATGAGAGATAAAATGACATTCATTAATAGCGCAGTCTTATCTCTTTTCTTTTTGTAAAGGGCTGCAAGAGAGGGTGATGTAATTTAAAATTTTTTTAAAAATGTCTGTTTTATGTAGTGTCTGAAGTATTTATTACTGAAACGTGACCCTAAAAAACAGCATTAAGTGGAAATGAGACATTTTTCAAAGTGAGAAGTTTACTGAAACGGTGAAACTTTTCACTTTTTGGATAGCGAATGCCGCTGACATAATATTTTTTGTGTCATTATATTGCAATGATCTCATGTTAGTACATATGATGCAAACTTTAAGTCAAGATTAAAATATTTTTTCTTTTCTAGATTCCACATCCCTGGAATTAATTCGAATTACACATGTGAGGAAAATTTCCGTTTCTTACTGTTCGAAGAATGGGCGGGCACGCAGCTAGTGTAATCATATAAGGTAAAAAGCTATTTTAAAATTTAAATTTATGTTCCATTACATGTATTTTTTAAATTTTTTATAACTGAATTTGTAACTTATTTTGATAGCTGATATTGTAACTAAGCTATTGTAATCATGGGCGTAGCCAGAAATTTTTCATAGGGAGGGTTACGGCTACTACAACTCATATATATGTACACGTGTGTTTGATAATGTAACAAAGAATATACATTTTGTATGCCAAAAAATTCATCATGAGGGTTATGACACCCCCCCCCAAAAAACCCTAATGAATCAATTTATAACTGGTTTTGATAGCCGACACTCTAACTATGCTAATGTAATCATAAAACGTGCAAATTTATTAGGCAATTTGGAGTGTTTAGGCTGATTTTATTTTTTACCAACTATGCGAAAAATTCGAGCTGGGAATCGAACCCACGACTGAAGCATTCCTGGGTTAGAGGCTCAATGCGGCGTGGGTTCGAGGCATGCATTGAGTCGTGTGTTCGAGACTCAATGCGGCAGTCCAAAAATTCCAGAGCTAGGAATCGAACCCATGAATGCCGCATAACGTGCTGTACGTGCTGCATAACGCGCTCTACGACTGAGCTACTCTGGGACGATTCCCAGATGAAATTTCTCGCATTAGAACCGTTGACATTTATCATCTTCCTCTGCAAACCACAGATGGAACAGATGAAACAATTAATTCGTGACAACTCCGTTACGCTGCGGAATTTATACATATTTTAGAAAGTGTTTCTATCAACCTTTCAAGTTATTAGGCAATATCGAATATTTAGGCTGATTTTATTTTTTACCATCTATGCGAAAAATTCCACAACTGGGAATCGAACACACGACTGCCACATTCGTGGGTTAGTGGCTCAATGCGGCCTGGGTTCGAGGCATGCATTGAGTCGTGGGTTCGAGGCTCAATGCGGCAGTCTAAAAATTCCAGAGCTGATGCAAAATCGTTTAAAAGCAAAAAGTTTCCAGAAGAGATTTAATCCAAAAGAAAAGGCACACACGGGATCAAAGTATCATCACTTAATTAATTCTTGAATGGCAGACAAACATTAAAATTTAATGTACAATGTAAACAGTTTTACCATATTAAATGTTATTCATTTTTAGAAGAACGCATGAACATTGTTTTTTTTTTTTTTTTTTCCCAGTGGAATTTAGATTTTGATGAGTAATGTGTGGATGTATTTTTTGTCCTTAGCCGTACCCCCATTAAAATTTAATTTGCAATGTAAACAGTTTTATCATATTAAATGTTATTCATTTTTGGAAGAACACATGAACATTGTTGAGTTTTTTATTTTTTATTTTTTTTTTTTCCACTGGAATTTAAATTTTGATGAGTGATGTGTGGATGTATTTTTTGTCCTTAGCCGTCCTCAACCTTTCAAGTTATTAGGCAATATCGAGTGTTTAGGCTGATTTTATTTTTTACCATCTATGCGAAAAATTCCACAGCTGGGAATCGAACACACGACTGTCACATTCGTGGGTTTGGGTTAGTGGCTCAATGCGGCCTGGGTTTGCGGCATGCATTGAGTCGTGGGTTCGAGGCTCAATGCGGCAGTCTAAAAATTCCAGAGCTGATGCAAAATCGTTTAAAAGCAAAAGTTTCCACGCGTTTCCAGAAGAGATTTAATCCAAAACAAAAGGCACACACGGGATCAAAGTATCATCACTTAATTAATTCTTGAATGGCAGACAAACATTAAAATTTAATGTACAATGTAAACAGTTTTACCATATTAAATGTTATTCATTTTTAGAAGAACGCATGAACATTTTTTTTTTTTTTTTTCCCACTGGAATTTAGATTTTGATGAGTAATGTGTGGATGTATTTTTTGTCCTTAGCCGTACCCCCATTAAAATTTAATGTACATTAAAATTTAATGTGCAATGTAAACAGTTTTATCATATTAAATGTTATTCATTTTTGGAAGAACGCATGAACATTGTTGAGTTTTTTATTTTTTTTTTTTCCACTGGAATTTAAATTTTGATGAGTGATGTGTGGATGTATTTTTTGTCCTTAGCCGTACCCCCCCCCCCTCCCCCCCCCCCCGCCCCCCCCCCCCCCTGCCTCACTCGGCAGAAGGCAGATTCGAACGCAAGACTGCCAGTTCTCGAGCCGCATGCTCTACCGACTGTACAAGCGTGAATCAACAGAAAATCGTTCATATTCGAAGTGTACTCTTTGAAATGGAGACTAAGAAAATTTTATCGCAGACTGGTTAGCACTGCTTTTCATGAATTTTAGTTAATTTTTTTCCTTAAGCCAATTTAATAAAAAGTAAATGAAAAAAGAATGCGCGAGTGTTTTTTCTGCGCTTGGGGATGGTGGGAGACGAAACGAAGGTAACTACTGGGATGCTCGAGTTATTTTATTTTATTTCTCGGAGTTTGCAAGGCAGCGATGCTCACTCTGCTGACTGTGAATGGTGCCATTAATTTAAATTGTCAAAATGAATGAATTTCACATTTCCGAGGACATGAGTGATCGATATGTATTAACCTTGTCGAGTTTCTGATGATTGTTTTCCCTGTATTAATAGGTTTTGGTTTAGTATACCCATGGCAAGGGTAAATTTTAATCTTTTGTGTTTTAAAGAATTATTCTAATAATCAAAGTAATAATCACGGGATCCAGGGGGGGAAGGCATACACTTGGGGATGGGAGCCCCCCCCTTACGCCATGCCACTGCGAACATCCCCCACTTCCGACTTGTTTTTTTTTCCCTCCGGAGGATGGTGGTTTTGACGAGGGGCATGTGAAACGCTTGCTTTTAGAATTGCCTGACATTTGTGCGCCGGTGTTTTTTCTGCGCTTGGGGATGGTGCGAGACGAAAGGAAGGTAACTATACTCGTATGTTCGCGTTATTTTATTTCTCGGAGTTTGCAAGGCAGCGAAGCTCACTCTGCTGACTGTGAATGGTTCCGTGAATTTAAATTGTCGAGATGAATGAATTTCGCATTTCTGAGGGGATGAGTGATCGACACGTATGAACATTGTCGGGTTTCTGATGATTGTTTTCCCTTTGGTTTAGTATACCCATGGCAAGGGTAAATTTTAATCTTTTGTGTTTTAACGAATTATTCTAATAATCAAAGTAGGCAGCAGCAGGGGATCCAGGGGGGCACATGCCTGGGTATGGGAGCCCCCCCCTTACGCCATGCCACTGCGAACATCCCCCACTTCCGACTTGTTTTTTTTTCCCTCCGGAGGATGGTGGTTTTGACGAGTGGCATGTGAACGCTTGCTTTTAGAATTGCCTGACATTTGTGCACCGGTGTTTTTTCTGCGCTTGGGGATGGTGCGAGACGAAAGGAAGGTAACTATACTCGTATGTTCGCGTTATTTTATTTCTCGGAGTTTGCAAGGCAGCGAAGCTCACTCTGCTGACTGTCAATGGTTCCGTGAATTTAAATTGTCGAGATGAATGAATTTCGCATTTCTGAGGGGATGAGTGATCGACACGTATGAACGTTGTCGGGTTTCTGATGATTGTTTTCCCTTTGGTTTAGTATACCCATGGCAAGGGTAAATTTTAATCTTTTGTGTTTGAACGAATTATTCTAATAATCAAAGTAGGCAGCAGCAGGGGATCCAGGGGGCACATGCCTGGGTATGGGAGCCCCCCCCTTACGCCATGCCACTGCGAACATCCCCCACTTCCGACTTGTTTTTTTTTCCCTCCGGAGGATGGTGGTTTTGACGAGGGGCATGTGAACGCTTGCTTTTAGAATTGCCTGACATTTGTGCGCCGGTGTTTTTTCTGCGCTTGGGGATGGTGCGAGACGAAAGGAAGGTAACTATACTCGTATGTTCGCGTTATTTTATTTCTCGGAGTTTGCAAGGCAGCGAAGCTCACTCTGCTGACTGTCAATGGTTCCGTGAATTTAAATTGTCGAGATGAATGAATTTCGCATTTCTGAGGGGATGAGTGATCGACACGTATGAACGTTGTCGAGTTTCTGATGATTGTTTTGCCTTTGGTTTAGTATACCCAAGGCAAGGGTAAATTTTAATCTTTTGTGTTTTAAAGAATTATTCTAATAATCAAAGTGTGGGGGGAGCAAGCAAATATCTTTGGAAGGTTTTCTTCCAAAGATATTTGCTGTTTTAAAACTGTGTTTAAATTGTATATGTATATTATCCATCCTCTTGAGCTTTCGAAGGTTTTCTTTGAATATTTCCTTCTTTTCAATAACATTCATACTACATTTCATTATCTGCCCCGTATGCGAGAATAATTTGTGTTTGTTCGTACCATGAGTTTTGGAAGGTTTTCTTCCAGAGACATTTGCTATTTTAAAACTGTGTTTAAATTGTATATTAAATTTTAATGTATGCCGTCTAAGAATGCATTATGTGATAATTCAGAATTCATTACGTGATAATGTTTTGATTCGGTGAGTGAGTTGTGTTTTGGAAGGTTTTCTTCGAATAGCATTTAATATGGCAAGCTGTTCAAATTGTATACTAAAGTTTAATGTTTCTGCGCTTCGAAACCGACAGTTCGATTGCCGCTGCAGGCCGTTTAAGAGGGTGGGAGAATTGGGGGTGGGCGAGGAAATATCTTTGGAAGGTTTTCTTCCAAAGATATTTGCTGTTATAAAACTGTGTTTAAATTGTATATTATCCATCCTCTTGAGCTTTCGAAGGTTTTCTTTGAATATTTCCTTCTTTTCAATAACATTCATACTACATTTCATTATCTGCCCCGTATGCGAGAATAATTTGTGTTTGTTCGTGCCATGAGTTTTGGAAGGTTTTCTTCCAGAGACATTTGCCATTTTAAAACTGTGTTTAAATTGTATATTAAATTTTAATGTATGCCGTCTAAGAATGCATTATGTGATAATTCAAAATTCATTACGTGATAATGTTTTGATTCGGTGAGTGAGTTGTGTTTTGGAAGGTTTTCTTCGAATAGCATTTAATATGGCAAGCTGTTCAAATTGTATACTAAAGTTTAATGTTTCTGCGCTTCGAAACCGACAGTTCGATTGCCGCTGCAGGCCGTTTAAGAGGGTGGGAGAATTGGGGGTGGGCGAGGAAATATCTTTGGAAGGTTTTCTTCCAAAGATATTTGCTGTTTTAAAACTGTGTTTAAATTGTATATTATCCATCCTCTTGAGCTTTCGAAGGTTTTCTTTGAATATTTCCTTCTTTTCAATAACATTCATACTACATTTCATTATCTGCCCCGTATGCGAGAATAATTTGTCTTTGTTCGTGCCATGAGTTTTGGAAGGTTTTCTTCCAGAGACATTTGCCATTTTAAAACTGTGTTTATATTGTATATTAAATTTTAATGTATGCCGTCTAAGAATGCATTATGTGTTAATTCAGAATTCATTACGTGATAATGTTTTGATTCGGTGAGTGAGTTGTGTTTTGGAAGGTTTTCTTCGAATAACATTTAATATGGCAAGCTGTTCAAATTGTATACTAAAGTTTAATGTTTGTGCGCTTCGAAACCGACAGTTCGATTGCCGCTGCAGGCCGTTTAAGAGGGTGGGAGAATTGGGGGTGGGCGAGGAAATATCTTTGGAAGGTTTTCTTCCAAAGATATTTGCTGTTATAAAACTGTGTTTAAATTGTATATTATCCATCCTCTTGAGCTTTCGAAGGTTTTCTTTGAATATTTCCTTCTTTTCAATAACATTCATACTACATTTCATTATCTGCCCCGTATGCGAGAATAATTTGTCTTTGTTCGTGCCATGAGTTTTGGAAGGTTTTCTTCCAGAGACATTTGCCATTTTAAAACTGTGTTTATATTGTATATTAAATTTTAATGTATGCCGTCTAAGAATGCATTATGTGATAATTCAGAATTCATTACGTGATAATGTTTTGATTCGGTGAGTGAGTTGTGTTTTGGAAGGTTTTCTTCGAATAACATTTAATATGGCAAGCTGTTCAAATTGTATACTAAAGTTTAATGTTTGTGCGCTTCGAAACCGACAGTTCGATTGCCGCTGCAGGCCGTTTAAGAGAGTGGGAGAATTGGGGGTGGGCGAGGAAATATCTTTGGAAGGTTTTCTTCCAAAGATATTTGCTGTTTTAAAACTGTGTTTAAATTGTATATTAGCCCTCCTCTTGAGCTTTCGAAGGTTTTCTTTGAATATTTCCTTCTTTTCAATAACATTCATACTACATTTCATTATCTGCCCCGTATGCGAGAATAATTTGTCTTTGTTCGTGCCATGAGTTTTGGAAGGTTTTCTTCCAGAGACATTTGCCATTTTAAAACTGTGTTTATATTGTATATTAAATTTTAATGTATGCCGTCTAAGAATGCATTATGTGATAATTCAGAATTCATTACGTGATAATGTTTTGATTCGGTGAGTGAGTTGTGTTTTGGAAGGTTTTCTTCGAATAACATTTAATATGGCAAGCTGTTCAAATTGTATACTAAAGTTTAATGTTTGTGCGCTTCGAAACCGACAGTTCGATTGCCGCTGCAGGCCGTTTAAGAGGGTGGGAGAATTGGGGTGGGCGAGGAAATATCTTTGGAAGGTTTTCTTCCAAAGATATTTGCTGTTTTAAAACTGTGTTTAAATTGTATATTAGCCCTCCTCTTGAGCTTTCGAAGGTTTTCTTTGAATATTTCCTTCTTTTCAATAACATTCATACTACATTTCATTATCTGCCCCGTATGCGAGAATAATTTGTCTTTGTTCGTGCCATGAGTTTTGGAAGGTTTTCTTCCAGAGACATTTGCCATTTTAAAACTGTGTTTATATTGTATATTAAATTTTAATGTATGCCGTCTAAGAATGCATTATGTGATAATTCAGAATTCATTACGTGATAATGTTTTGATTCGGTGAGTGAGTTGTGTTTTGGAAGGTTTTCTTCGAATAACATTTAATATGGCAAGCTGTTCAAATTGTATACTAAAGTTTAATGTTTGTGCGCTTCGAAACCGACAGTTCGATTGCCGCTGCAGGCCGTTTAAGAGAGTGGGAGGATTG
>JAWZYV010016553.1:0-15000 GCA_038373885.1 Cheiracanthium punctorium | reverse complement strand
GAGGTCGACAAGTGTTTAGGCTTTCGCCAGTCACGTCCTTGCACGCTCCGCGTCTGTCGGACCGCAGGCCCGGGATCCGGGAGGCTCGTCCGCCTCTCCTCCGTCCCGGGCGTCCTAAGCGGGACGCTTCTGGGCGTGGGGATCGCGCTCGGTTTGGGTCGGCGAGAAGCCGCTTTAGGGCTTCCCGGTGCGACCACGTAGGGGGTGAATGACCCCCTTCGGCAAGCGTAGGTCCGACCCTCAGACAGACGTGGCCCCGGGTAGGACCCGAGGCCGCAATGTGCGTTCGAAAAATCAGTGCTCAATGTGTCCTGCAATTCACACCAAGTCTCGCAGCTGGCTGCGTTCTTCATCGACCCGTGAGCCGAGTGATCCACTGCTCAGAGTTGTGTTTCAAGTTTCTGGCGGACTCTGGGATTTCTCCCTTCGTCCTTAGCAATTTCGAGAGTTTGTCAGGATTCTCCGTTTCCGGAGAAGTTTGAGGTTGAATGTCGGTTCGCTTCCAACCGCGGGGACTCCCCCACGGGGGGGAGTCGAAAGGTCATGAACCCGTAGTTCGAGGTCACGAACCGGTCGCTCCGGCGGGGAATCCGCCTCGAGGCGGACGGGAGCCCTCAAAAACTCGCCGCCGGAGTAAAGTGGGGAACCAAGGAGGCGGACTGTCCCCGGCGTTATCGGGACAGCCTCTTCAAGCCTAGCGCGCCCTAGGGCGCACCCCCTTCAACCGCTCGTCTGGCGGCAAGGGCAGCCGAGGCACCTCATGTTACGTTCCCCGTGCGTTCGAAACGGAGCCGTGGGGCTCCGAGTTTGGATTTTTTTACTCGCTCTCGTGCTGGTGCACGACACGGTAATGATCCTTCCGCAGGTTCACCTACGGAAACCTTGTTACGACTTTTACTTCCTCTAAATGATCAAGTTTGGTCATCTTTCCGGCACGCCGGCGCGACCCGAAGGCCGCTCCGAGCGCCAGTCCGAAGACCTCACTAAATCATTCAATCGGTAGTAGCGACGGGCGGTGTGTACAAAGGGCAGGGACGTAATCAACACGAGCTGATGACTCGTGCTTACTGGGAATTCCTCGTTCAAGGAAAACAATTACAATTTCCTATCCCCAGCACGAAGGAGGTTCAACGGGTTACCCAGTCCTGTCGGACAGGGAAAGCACACGCTGATTCCTTCAATGTAGCGCGCGTGCGGCCCCGGACATCTAAGGGCATCACAGACCTGTTATTGCTCTGTCTCGTGCGGCTAAACGCCGCTTGTCCCTCTAAGAAGAACGCCCGGCAGAGTGGACCGGGACGTCTATTTAGTAGGCTAGAGTCTCGTTCGTTATCGGAATTAACCAGACAAATCGCTCCACCAACTAAGAACGGCCATGCACCACCACCCACAGAATCAAGAAAGAGCTCTTAATCTGTCAATCCTTCCTGTGTCCGGGCCGGGTAAGTTTCCCCGTGTTGAGTCAAATTAAGCCGCAGGCTCCATTCCTGGTGGTGCCCTTCCGTCAATTCCTTTAAGTTTCAGCTTTGCAACCATACTTCCCCCGGAACCCAAAAGCTTTGGTTTCCCGGAAGCTGCCCGGCGTGTCATTTGAGGAACACAGCCGGATCGCTGGCTGGCATCGTTTATGGTTAGAACTAGGGCGGTATCTGATCGCCTTCGAACCTCTAACTTTCGTTCTTGATTAATGGAAACATTCTTGGCAAATGCTTTCGCAGTAGTTCGTCTTGCGACGGTCCAAGAATTTCACCTCTAGCGTCGCAATACGAATGCCCCCGTCTGTCCCTCTTAATCATTACCTCGTGTTCCGAAAACCAACAAAATAGAACCGAGGTCCTATTCCATTATTCCATGCACCATTATTCAGGCGTCGCGCCTGCTTTGAGCACTCTAATTTTTTCAAAGTAAACTTGCCGGTCACCCAAGACAACCGGTGAAGATCATCAAGAGAAACCGGCTGGCTGTTCAGAACAAGCAGTAACCACCGGTAAGTGGACCGCCCGTCTGGAACTGAGATCCAACTACGAGCTTTTTAACCGCAACAACTTTAATATACGCTATTGGAGCTAGAATTACCGCGGCTGCTGGCACTAGACTTGCCCTCCAATGGATCCTCGTTAAAGGATTTAGAGTGTACTCATTCCAATTACGGGGTCTCAAAAGAGTCCCGTATTGTTATTTTTCGTCACTACCTCCCCGTTCTGGGAGTGGGTAATTTGCGCGCCTGCTGCCTTCCTTGGATGTGGTAGCCGTTTCTCAGGCTCCCTCTCCGGAATCGAACCCTGATTCCCCGTTACCCGTTACGACCATGGTAGGCGCGTAACCTACCATCGAAAGTTGATAAGGCAGACACTTGAAAGATACGTCGCCGGGACGGGCCCGTGCGATCAGCCCAAAGTTATACAGAGTCACCACAGTTTACGGACCGAAGTCCGATTGGTTTTGGTCTAATAAAAGCGCTCGTCCCCGAAGGTCGGAGCTCTGCTGCATGTATTAGCTCTAGAATTGCCACAGTTATCCAAGTAGTAAGGTACGATCCAAGGAACCATAACTGATTTAATGAGCCATTCGCGGTTTCGCCTTAATACGGCATGTACTTAGACATGCATGGCTTAATCTTTGAGACAAGCATATGACTACTGGCAGGATCAACCAGGTATCTTCTCCGTCAAAGAGAAGGTTCGAATCGCAGCCGACTCGAATCCCGAACTCGTGGCGCGCCTCTCCGAAGGGAGAGGCGCGGACCCCGCAGCGACGGCGGGATCCACGTTTTATCACCACGTGCGAGAGATTCTCGTCATCGCGTTCGGTAGCAGTTCGAAACTCACGACGTCCCCGCCGGCATCAGCGCCGGGAGGTTTGCGTACGTGGGCGTCGAGCGGTTTGTGCGTCGGACGCAGGGGCAGAAAACCCTTCATCTCAACACGCTCCTCCTTCAGAGACTGCGGCACTCAGTCCGAGACTCTGGAAGATTCGCCGTGGAAGACTGAGATTGCGGGGCAGGCAGGAGTGGAGCGCCAGTCGGGCGCCGGACACTCAAAGTCTTTTCAATTCGAGACAGAAAGTCTCGATCGACTTGTCGACGACTTGCAATTCCCATACGGTGACCGTTAGTTGAAACTGCAAGCCGTATGAGAAAACAATCGGAAAAGAGGCCGAAACCCCAATCCTCTTGTCTTCTCACAGACACCACCTGCTCCACATGTAACGCGAAAGTGCTGCATCAACAAAAAATGGCCGCCGGAAACGACGTCGACTTCCGCCGATACTTCCGGTGCCAAATATGTCCACGATGCGCAAAATCGTAATCCTCGAAAATCATATGCTGTTTGACCGGAGTTTTCCGCATTAATTTCGAGGTATCGTGGTCTCGCACTTTTGTCCTTCCAAAATTTTTTCTTCGTACTACTATATTTGAACTTTGATAAAATAAACTCGCTTAAATTTTTTTTCACACGTTTTGGTGTTTAGAGGCTCTTGACGCCCTTCCCTACACTTAAAAGGCATCATCCGAAAAGTTTCGCGATTATCCGGCAAAGTTTTTTTTTTCGTAACTTTGAAACTTTTTACAGCGTCATAGGATTAAAACCTGCCTTCTGAAAACGAACGCAATCCATCGGAGCACGCTAACACACAGAAATTTACGCAAAATTTTTTCGCACGTTCTGGTGTTTAGAGGTTTATGAAGCTCTTCCCCACACTTAAACGGCATCGTCCGAAAAGTTTCGCGATTATCCGGCAATTTTTTTTTTTTCGGGAGTTTGAAATTTTTTGCCGAAATGCCATCGGAACACGCGAACACAAAATTTCGCTTTTTTTTCGGAACTTTGAAACTTTTTCAAGCGTCATAGGATTAAAACCTGCCTTCTAAACACGAATGCAAGCAATCGGAGCACGCTAACACGCAAAAATTCACTTAAAATTTTTTCGCACGTTTTGGTGTTGAGAGGCTCTTAAAGCCCTTCCCCACACTTATAAGACATCGTTCGAAAAGTTTCGCGGTTATCCGGCAATTTTTTTTTTTTCGGAACTTTGAAAATTTTTCCAGCGTCATAGGATTTTAAAACTTGCCCTCTGAACACGAACAGAAGCCATCGGAACACGCGAACACACAGAAATTCTCTTGGGGAAATTTTTTTGCGCGTTCTGGTGTTCAAAGGCTCTTAAAGCCCTTCCCTACACTCTAAAAGGGGCAGAGTAAGGTTTAGAGATCCGCCGCTATGAATTTTCATGACGATCCGCTGCATAGTCCTGAAGTTGATGCGCTGCAGCGCCACCTAGTAGTGAGTAACACCTAAATGAAGTCAGAGTATATTCTCCATGCTCAAATGTGTCAGTATAAAATTTTTATAGCGGTCGGCCCAGCGGTATCGAAGTTGATGCGCTGCAGCGCCACCTAGCAGTGAGTAACATCTAAATGAAGTCAGAGTATATTCTCCATGCTCAAATGTGTCAGTATAAAATTTTTATAGCGGTCGGCCAAGCGGTATCGAAGTTGATGCGCTGCAGCGCCACCTAGCAGTGAGTAACATCTAAATGAAGTCAGAGTATATTCTCCATGCTCAAATGTGTCAGTATAAAATTTTTATAGCGGTCGGCCAAGCGGTATCGAAGTTGATGCGCTGCAGCGCCACCTAGCAGTGAGTAACATCTAAATGAAGTTAGAGTATATTCTCCATGCTCAAATGTGTCAGTATAAAATTTTTATAGCGGTCGGCCCAGCGGTATCGAAGTTGATGCGCTGCAGCGCCACCTAGCAGTGAGTAACATCTAAATGAAGTTAGAATATATTCTCCATGCTCAAATGTGTCAGTATAAAATTTTTATAGCGGTCGGCCCAGCGGTATCGAAGTTGATGTTCTGCAGCGCCACCTAGCAGTGAGTAACATCTAAATGAAGTCAGAGTATATTCTCCATGCTCAAATGTGTCAGTATAAAATTTTTATAGCGGTCGGCCAAGCGGTATCGAAGTTGATGCGCTGCAGCGCCACCTAGCAGTGAGTAACATCTAAATGAAGTCAGAGTATATTCTCCATGCTCAAATGTGTCAGTATAAAATTTTTATAGCGGTCGGCCCAGCGGTATCGAAGTTGATGCGCTGCAGCGCCACCTAGTGGTGATTAAGATCAAAAGTAACAGAGAATATATTCTTCTCTCTCAAATGTGCAATTATAAAAAATTGTATGCCGATCGGTCCAACGGCATAGAAGTTTATGCGCTGCAGCGCCATCTAGCGTCGAGTTAAAGCAGAACGGCTAATCTAAAACTATCGTGCGTCCTCAAATGTCCATGCGTACTAATTTTCATCAAAAACGGTATTTTCACAGCAAGCGGTCCAACGGAATAGAACCCGACGCTCTTCAGCGTCACCTTGCGGCAATTTATGGCAAAATGGACTGCGTAAAAATATTCTCCGTGTTTAAATATCCCTACGTACCAATTTTCGTCAAGATAGATCGAACGGTTTTGTCACAGCGAGCGGTTGAACAGAATTCGACGCTCTGCAGCGCCGCCTAGAGGAAAATGGATAGTGTGAAAATATTCTCCGTGTTCCAATATCCAAGCGCACAAATTTTCGTCAAAGTCGCTTGAACGGTATTTTCGTAGCACGCAGTTGAACGGAATAGAAATCGTCGTTCTACAGCGCCACCTAGCGTCAAGTTACAGAAAAACGGATAGCGCAAAAGCGTTCTCCGTGCGCAAATATCCGTTCGTACTAATTTTCATCGAAATCTGTTGTTTTCACAGCAAGCGGTGCAACGGAATAGAACCCGACGCTCTTCAGCGCCACCTTGCGGCAATTTATGGCAAAATGGACTGCGTAAAAATATTCTCCGTGTTTAAATATCCCTAGGTACGAATTTTCGTCAAGATCGATCGAACGGTTTTTTCACAGCGAGCGGTTGAACAGAATTCGACGCTCTGCAGCGCCGCCTAGAGGAAAATGGATAGTGTGAAAATATTCTCCGTGTTCCAATATCCAAGCGCACAAATTTTCGTCAAAGTCGCTTGAACGGTATTTTCGTAGCACGCAGTTGAACGGAATAGAAATCGTCGTTCTACAGCGCCACCTAGCGTCAAGTTACAGAAAAATGGATAGCGCAAAAGCGTTCTCCGTGCGCAAATATCCGTTCGTACCAATTTTCATCGTAATCTGTTGAACGGTGTTTTCACAGCAAGCGGTCCGACGGAATAGAATTCGATGCTCTTCAGCGCCACCTTGCGGCAAGTTATGGCAAAATGGATTGTGTAAAAAAATTCTCCGTGTTCAAATATCCCTACGTACCAATTTTCGTCAAGATAGATAGAACGGTATTCTCACAGCGAGCGGTTGAACAGAATTCGACGTTCTGCAGCGCCACCTAGCGGCGAGCTAGAGGAAAATGGATAGTGTAAAAATATTCTCCGTGTTAAAATATCCATGCGCACAAATTTTCGTCAAAATCGCTTGAACGGTATTTTCGTAGCACGCAGTTGAAGGGAATAGAGGTCGACATTCTGCAGCGCAACCTAGCGTCAAGTTACAGAAAAACGGAAAGTGTAAAAGTATTGTACGTCCTCAAATATCCATGTGTACTAATTTTCACAGCAAGCGGTCCGACGGAATAGAATTCGATGCTCTTCAGCGCCACCTTGCGGCAAGTTATGGCAAAATGGATTGCGTAAAAATATTCTCCGTGTTCAAATATCCCTTCGTACCAATTTTTGTCGAGATAGATAGAACGGTATTCTCAGAGCGAGCGGTTGAACAGAATTCGACGTTCTGCAGCGCCACCTAGCGTCGAGCTAGAGGAAAATGGATAGTGTAAAAATATTCTCCATGTTCAAATATCCATGCGCACATATTTTCGTCAAAATCCCTTCAACGGTATTTTCATAGCACGCAGTTAAACTAAGGTGACCAAATGTCCCCATTTTCTGGGACAGTCTCCATTTTCAGGACGTTTTTCAAATTGTCCCCAGAATGTAAAAATGGAACTGGGGACAATTTTTTAATTATTGCATTGTTTTTCAATTAAATTGCTGTTAATTATTGCATTAATTATAAATGTCCCCAGTTTTGTTGCCAGAATCGGGGACATGTCCCCGATTCTGACTACAAAAATCTGGTCACCTTAAGTTAAACAGAATGGAAGTCGACATTCTGCAGCGCAATCTAGCATCAAGTTACAGAAAAACGGAAAGTGTAAAAGTATTGTACGTCCTCAAATATCCATGTGTACTAATTTTCACAGCAAGCGGTCCGACGGAATAGAATTCGATGCTCTTCAGCGCCACCTTGCGGCAAGTTATGGCAAAATGGATTGTGTAAAAAAATTCTCCGTGTTCAAATATCCCCACGTACTAATTTTCG
The DNA here is from genome assembly GCA_038373885.1 of Cheiracanthium punctorium. Classification (NCBI taxonomy): domain Eukaryota; kingdom Metazoa; phylum Arthropoda; class Arachnida; order Araneae; family Cheiracanthiidae; genus Cheiracanthium; species Cheiracanthium punctorium. The sequence goes on along the minus strand of JAWZYV010016553.1, from coordinate 7,646 downwards.
TCAAGCTAGATCGAACGGTTTTTTCATAGCGAGCGGTTGAACAGAATTCGACGTCCTGCAGCACCATCTAGCGGCGAGCTAGAGGAAAATGTATAGCATAAAAATCTTCTCCATGACGAAAGACTTGAGTATACCAAATTTCATGGTGATCCGTCAATAACCTCCTGAACCATTTCGAACTTTTTTCTGTTTCTAAACTTTCGAAATGAAAAATAATCAAATAATATCCATTGTAAATGTTTATGGATGACGTAATAAATAACTAGCCTCCTTGAGAAATTTTGTGCCATACAAAATTTATATTCTTCACTCCCTTATCACAGACATGTATGCATATATGTGAGTTGCAGTAGTCGTAACCCCCCCATGAAAAATTTATGGATACGCCACTGATGTTTGGCAACAGTTTGCCAGCACATTTGAAGCAAAAATTGTTTCGTGAAAATGACCGCCGGGATTGTACGTAACTATTAATGAGAATATTGAAGATTTTGTAATAGTTATTTTACAGCCTTTATTTACCCTCCTTTCTTCTTTTCAGGAATCTCGTGAAGCTACATTCAGGCTGCTCCGTGCCACGATGATGTCACCAAGCTAAGCCACGGTCTCCGCCAAGAGATCGCTGAATTTTCTAGAAGAGAACAAAATATCAGCGTAGGAGAGAGAACTGTCAGCTGAGAAAGGACGGCCGTTACATTACGGCTCAATTAAATGCAATACGAAAAGGGAGTCTTTAGAAGGTTGCTAATACAAAATTATTAAATAATTAAACATTACACATATCAACACTTAAACCATATTTATTTTAAAACTTCTACGAATTTATGTTACACACTGAAACGATAAAGAATTAAGCATGCCACATTTGGTCGGTCGCTGGAGCTAAGCCATCCTACATGCACACCAACTGCGAGTGCAAGCGTAATCCTCTTCCTTCAGCGCGAGCCAGGTGCCAAAGTATTTTCCTGCGCGGTTGACAGTTATCGCCTTCCGCGCCGTAACGCGCTAGTTTCCGGATGCAGGAGATTACTGCGGGTCAGACCCCAACAGTAGCCCCCCCCCCCCCCCCTGAGCGATAGCGAAACTATTTTGACTATGAGAGGTACTTCGTGTTGAATCTGACTCGCCTACCGGAACGTGTAGTCTTTTCATCACTGTTGTTTGCATTTGTTGGCAAGTTCTCCTAAGTCTTTGTTAGTGGTTCTCGATTGCATTTCTCATCCACACATAGTTAGGTGCGCAATCCATTTGACCATAGATCTTGAAAGATTTCCTGTATACTTTTCAGACATTGTAGATCTCCAAGAAAGACTCATTGAGCTTCAAAGTGAGGAATCTTTAAAGTTTTAAAAATCAAGCACTGTGTTCATTTTGAGAAAGAGAGTCGTCAGTTTGAGAGAGCGGGTCAGTTTGAGAAAGAAAATACCATTCTATTCATGCGAGCATCGTGAATGTGCCATGCAAACAATATGAACCTATCCGATTTCGAGAAAAATCTATTGTTTCAGTTTTTCAGTAGACATATTTTAAAAGTGTGCCACAACGGGATCGTAGGCCTACCAAATTTTGTGTGGTCATTTGCCAGGACGGATCCCTTCGGAATTCGAATTAGAACATCTGTTGTTTATTGCCTTATACTTGAAGCCAAAATGTGCCAAATACTGCTGTTATTATACGACTAGAAGTCAGTTGTGAAGCAATTACAACCAACGCTCTTCTGAAATCGTGAAAAAACTTTCCCATTCCAAAGATTTCGTTTTCTGTACATAGATATTCTTATGTCTACACAGACGATTTCTTTGCTTCGCTTGATTTCCGCTTATAGATACTTGATTTATTTGTGAAAAGAGAAATTAAACTGCATAATCTAGAAAAACAATTTTAAAGCCTCTATAAAAAAAACTTGGCAGTTCGAGCCTCGTCAGGGGGAGATCCCCCTGAACCCCACAAATTTTTTAGTTTCATTATTGCCATATTAAAACGATATTAATTGACTTTGTCATTTTATCGCTCATCTTTTGCGTATTTTGCCTGGTAACCCTATGTTGGAATTTTAATGAATGTAACCTATTTAGGGAAAATACATGTGATGCATATTCTATAGCTTACAAAATATTGTAACAATAGATTAAAGCTGTTGTGAACTAATAGTATTTAAATGCATGTAAAATTATGTCGCATACTTTTATGTCGCATTTTTTCAATAAAGGGTGATGAGAGATAAAATGACATTCATTAATAGCGCAGTCTTATCTCTTTTCTTTTTGTAAAGGGCTGCAAGAGAGGGTGATGTAATTTAAAATTTTTTTAAAAATGTCTGTTTTATGTAGTGTCTGAAGTATTTATTACTGAAACGTGACCCTAAAAAACAGCATTAAGTGGAAATGAGACATTTTTCAAAGTGAGAAGTTTACTGAAACGGTGAAACTTTTCACTTTTTGGATAGCGAATGCCGCTGACATAATATTTTTTGTGTCATTATATTGCAATGATCTCATGTTAGTACATATGATGCAAACTTTAAGTCAAGATTAAAATATTTTTTCTTTTCTAGATTCCACATCCCTGGAATTAATTCGAATTACACATGTGAGGAAAATTTCCGTTTCTTACTGTTCGAAGAATGGGCGGGCACGCAGCTAGTGTAATCATATAAGGTAAAAAGCTATTTTAAAATTTAAATTTATGTTCCATTACATGTATTTTTTAAATTTTTTATAACTGAATTTGTAACTTATTTTGATAGCTGATATTGTAACTAAGCTATTGTAATCATGGGCGTAGCCAGAAATTTTTCATAGGGAGGGTTACGGCTACTACAACTCATATATATGTACACGTGTGTTTGATAATGTAACAAAGAATATACATTTTGTATGCCAAAAAATTCATCATGAGGGTTATGACACCCCCCCCAAAAAACCCTAATGAATCAATTTATAACTGGTTTTGATAGCCGACACTCTAACTATGCTAATGTAATCATAAAACGTGCAAATTTATTAGGCAATTTGGAGTGTTTAGGCTGATTTTATTTTTTACCAACTATGCGAAAAATTCGAGCTGGGAATCGAACCCACGACTGAAGCATTCCTGGGTTAGAGGCTCAATGCGGCGTGGGTTCGAGGCATGCATTGAGTCGTGTGTTCGAGACTCAATGCGGCAGTCCAAAAATTCCAGAGCTAGGAATCGAACCCATGAATGCCGCATAACGTGCTGTACGTGCTGCATAACGCGCTCTACGACTGAGCTACTCTGGGACGATTCCCAGATGAAATTTCTCGCATTAGAACCGTTGACATTTATCATCTTCCTCTGCAAACCACAGATGGAACAGATGAAACAATTAATTCGTGACAACTCCGTTACGCTGCGGAATTTATACATATTTTAGAAAGTGTTTCTATCAACCTTTCAAGTTATTAGGCAATATCGAATATTTAGGCTGATTTTATTTTTTACCATCTATGCGAAAAATTCCACAACTGGGAATCGAACACACGACTGCCACATTCGTGGGTTAGTGGCTCAATGCGGCCTGGGTTCGAGGCATGCATTGAGTCGTGGGTTCGAGGCTCAATGCGGCAGTCTAAAAATTCCAGAGCTGATGCAAAATCGTTTAAAAGCAAAAAGTTTCCAGAAGAGATTTAATCCAAAAGAAAAGGCACACACGGGATCAAAGTATCATCACTTAATTAATTCTTGAATGGCAGACAAACATTAAAATTTAATGTACAATGTAAACAGTTTTACCATATTAAATGTTATTCATTTTTAGAAGAACGCATGAACATTGTTTTTTTTTTTTTTTTTTCCCAGTGGAATTTAGATTTTGATGAGTAATGTGTGGATGTATTTTTTGTCCTTAGCCGTACCCCCATTAAAATTTAATTTGCAATGTAAACAGTTTTATCATATTAAATGTTATTCATTTTTGGAAGAACACATGAACATTGTTGAGTTTTTTATTTTTTATTTTTTTTTTTTCCACTGGAATTTAAATTTTGATGAGTGATGTGTGGATGTATTTTTTGTCCTTAGCCGTCCTCAACCTTTCAAGTTATTAGGCAATATCGAGTGTTTAGGCTGATTTTATTTTTTACCATCTATGCGAAAAATTCCACAGCTGGGAATCGAAGTCCTTAGCCGTCGTCAACATTCAAGTTATAGGCCATATCGATGTGTTTAGGCTGATTTTATTTTTACCATCTATGCGAAAATTCACAGCAAATCACAGGACTGTCACATTCGTGGGTTAGTGGCTCAATGCGGCCTGGGTTTGCGGCATGCATTGAGTCGTGGGTTCGAGGCTCAATGCGGCAGTCTAAAAATTCCAGAGCTGATGCAAAATCGTTTAAAAGCAAAAGTTTCCACGCGTTTCCAGAAGAGATTTAATCCAAAACAAAAGGCACACACGGGATCAAAGTATCATCACTTAATTAATTCTTGAATGGCAGACAAACATTAAAATTTAATGTACAATGTAAACAGTTTTACCATATTAAATGTTATTCATTTTTAGAAGAACGCATGAACATTTTTTTTTTTTTTTTTTCCCACTGGAATTTAGATTTTGATGAGTAATGTGTGGATGTATTTTTTGTCCTTAGCCGTACCCCCATTAAAATTTAATGTACATTAAAATTTAATGTGCAATGTAAACAGTTTTATCATATTAAATGTTATTCATTTTTGGAAGAACGCATGAACATTGTTGAGTTTTTTATTTTTTTTTTTTCCACTGGAATTTAAATTTTGATGAGTGATGTGTGGATGTATTTTTTGTCCTTAGCCGTACCCCCCCCCCCTCCCCCCCCCCCGCCCCCCCCCCCCCTGCCTCACTCGGCAGAAGGCAGATTCGAACGCAAGACTGCCAGTTCTCGAGCCGCATGCTCTACCGACTGTACAAGCGTGAATCAACAGAAAATCGTTCATATTCGAAGTGTACTCTTTGAAATGGAGACTAAGAAAATTTTATCGCAGACTGGTTAGCACTGCTTTTCATGAATTTTAGTTAATTTTTTTCCTTAAGCCAATTTAATAAAAAGTAAATGAAAAAAGAATGCGCGAGTGTTTTTTCTGCGCTTGGGGATGGTGGGAGACGAAACGAAGGTAACTACTGGGATGCTCGAGTTATTTTATTTTATTTCTCGGAGTTTGCAAGGCAGCGATGCTCACTCTGCTGACTGTGAATGGTGCCATTAATTTAAATTGTCAAAATGAATGAATTTCACATTTCCGAGGACATGAGTGATCGATATGTATTAACCTTGTCGAGTTTCTGATGATTGTTTTCCCTGTATTAATAGGTTTTGGTTTAGTATACCCATGGCAAGGGTAAATTTTAATCTTTTGTGTTTTAAAGAATTATTCTAATAATCAAAGTAATAATCACGGGATCCAGGGGGGGGAAGGCATACACTTGGGGATGGGAGCCCCCCCTTACGCCATGCCACTGCGAACATCCCCCACTTCCGACTTGTTTTTTTTTCCCTCCGGAGGATGGTGGTTTTGACGAGGGGCATGTGAACGCTTGCTTTTAGAATTGCCTGACATTTGTGCGCCGGTGTTTTTTCTGCGCTTGGGGATGGTGCGAGACGAAAGGAAGGTAACTATACTCGTATGTTCGCGTTATTTTATTTCTCGGAGTTTGCAAGGCAGCGAAGCTCACTCTGCTGACTGTGAATGGTTCCGTGAATTTAAATTGTCGAGATGAATGAATTTCGCATTTCTGAGGGGATGAGTGATCGACACGTATGAACATTGTCGGGTTTCTGATGATTGTTTTCCCTTTGGTTTAGTATACCCATGGCAAGGGTAAATTTTAATCTTTTGTGTTTTAACGAATTATTCTAATAATCAAAGTAGGCAGCAGCAGGGGATCCAGGGGGGCACATGCCTGGGTATGGGAGCCCCCCCCTTACGCCATGCCACTGCGAACATCCCCCACTTCCGACTTGTTTTTTTTTCCCTCCGGAGGATGGTGGTTTTGACGAGTGGCATGTGAACGCTTGCTTTTAGAATTGCCTGACATTTGTGCACCGGTGTTTTTTCTGCGCTTGGGGATGGTGCGAGACGAAAGGAAGGTAACTATACTCGTATGTTCGCGTTATTTTATTTCTCGGAGTTTGCAAGGCAGCGAAGCTCACTCTGCTGACTGTCAATGGTTCCGTGAATTTAAATTGTCGAGATGAATGAATTTCGCATTTCTGAGGGGATGAGTGATCGACACGTATGAACGTTGTCGGGTTTCTGATGATTGTTTTCCCTTTGGTTTAGTATACCCATGGCAAGGGTAAATTTTAATCTTTTGTGTTTGAACGAATTATTCTAATAATCAAAGTAGGCAGCAGCAGGGGATCCAGGGGGGCACATGCCTGGGTATGGGAGCCCCCCCCTTACGCCATGCCACTGCGAACATCCCCCACTTCCGACTTGTTTTTTTTTTCCCTCCGGAGGATGGTGGTTTTGACGAGGGGCATGTGAACGCTTGCTTTTAGAATTGCCTGACATTTGTGCGCCGGTGTTTTTTCTGCGCTTGGGGATGGTGCGAGACGAAAGGAAGGTAACTATACTCGTATGTTCGCGTTATTTTATTTCTCGGAGTTTGCAAGGCAGCGAAGCTCACTCTGCTGACTGTCAATGGTTCCGTGAATTTAAATTGTCGAGATGAATGAATTTCGCATTTCTGAGGGGATGAGTGATCGACACGTATGAACGTTGTCGAGTTTCTGATGATTGTTTTGCCTTTGGTTTAGTATACCCAAGGCAAGGGTAAATTTTAATCTTTTGTGTTTTAAAGAATTATTCTAATAATCAAAGTGTGGGGGGAGCAAGCAAATATCTTTGGAAGGTTTTCTTCCAAAGATATTTGCTGTTTAAAACTGTGTTTAAATTGTATATTATCCATCTCTTGAGCTTTCGAAGGTTTTCTTGAATATTCCTTCTTTTCAATAACATTCATACTACATTTCATTATCTGCCCGTATGCGAGAATAATTTGTGTTTGTTCGTACCATGAGTTTTGGAAGGTTTTCTTCCAGAGACATTTGCTATTTTAAAACTGTGTTTAAATTGTATATTAAATTTTAATGTATGCCGTCTAAGAATGCATTATGTGATAATTCAGAATTCATTACGTGATAATGTTTTGATTCGGTGAGTGAGTTGCGTTTTGGAAGGTTTTCTTCGAATAGCATTTAATATGGCAAGCTGTTCAAATTGTATACTAAAGTTTAATGTTTCTGCGCTTCGAAACCGACAGTTCGATTGCCGCTGCAGGCCGTTTAAGAGGGTGGGAGAATTGGGGGTGGGCGAGGAAATATCTTTGGAAGGTTTTCTTCCAAAGATATTTGCTGTTATAAAACTGTGTTTAAATTGTATATTATCCATCCTCTTGAGCTTTCGAAGGTTTTCTTTGAATATTTCCTTCTTTTCAATAACATTCATACTACATTTCATTATCTGCCCCGTATGCGAGAATAATTTGTGTTTGTTCGTACCATGAGTTTTGGAAGGTTTTCTTCCAGAGACATTTGCTATTTTAAAACTGTGTTTAAATTGTATATTAAATTTTAATGTATGCCGTCTAAGAATGCATTATGTGATAATTCAAAATCATTACGTGATAATGTTTTGTTTCGGTG
>JAWZYV010016552.1:0-141295 GCA_038373885.1 Cheiracanthium punctorium | reverse complement strand
GCATTTGTCTTATGCAGAATTACTTCCTTGTACGAAGTAAAACAAATACTGTCGTCAATCATTTTTCGAGGCCTCGATCGAGACCAGTTCAGCATATTGTCTGACAGCAAAATTTCTTTATTTTAACTTTCTTTACACGAAGTAAAAGAAGTACAGTCGTCCTTTGTTCGTCACGGTCTCGTATATTTGATGGCTTAAAAAGGCTTCATTTTTACTTTCTTGTACAAAGTAAAAGAAGAACAGCCGTCTTTCGTTTATCGTGATCTCGTGCGAAAACGTGGGACCGGTCTTGCATTTTTTTAACGCCGAAATGTTTCCATTTTTACTTCCTTGTACGAAATAAAACAAGGACTGTCGTCCCTCCTTTATCGCGGTTTCAAGCGAGGCAGGTCTCTTATGATTTTTGAAACCAAAATCACTTCATTTTTACTTCCTTGTACGAAATTTAAAAAAGTGAAGTCGTCCTTCGTTCATTTCGGTCTCGCACGAGACGAGTCTAATCTCGTACCACGAGGCGTCGTCTTACATCTTCATTTTCTGTTTCGTACTCCTTGCGTCGTCTCGCAAAAGCGAGAGAGCGAGAAAAGTCTCGTCTCGCCTCACGGTCACGCACCTATACTTAGTTGTAGTGTATGTGGGGCCTTGAGTGCATGGATATTCCTTAAATATAACTAAAACATAACAATAGTAATGCCAATATGACGTCTGCCTAGAAATATGACATCTGTTCGATTATTTCATGTCAACTTTCAGAAAGACATAAAAGAGTAAAAATCTGTTTAGTGCAGGGGGTAGCCAACTTTTTGCATAACATGCGCAAATTTTTTTCACGGCCGAGTTCAGATGTGCCATACAACTCAAGCATCTTTTTTACGATCACGGATATAGTCAGAAAATTCGAATATGGGTAGGGCTAAATTTAGGGAAGGAACAGTCATAACGTGTGAACGTAATACTGGATTTATTGTTCTGAGGAAGAGGCTTTTATAATTAATTTTTCGGATATTTGGTAGCGGTCCAGGGACGGTTTGATATATGATGACAATGTTTTTTGGAGTGTACAAATATTTCCTTTAGACGTATCATCATAAATTATAAGATATAGAATATTTCCAAGCATAAAATTTTTTCAAAAGTTCTCAATTTTTTCAAAACAATAAACAGCAATAAGAATGGGAATGCGCGAAATTTGGCGCATACCCCACAATTTGGCCACCTCTCCTTTAGCGCAAACCCCACTCTCATATCCAAAAATTAATCAGCTCACTTACTTTCATTGAATTTTTCTGCTTGAAAACTGTAAGTTCCCTAAGAGTATGCCGAAAGAGAGAAGACTGAGAACTGCAGAAAGGATCAGGCTCTTGTCGACAACGATTGAATCCAGCATTTTGAATTCTTCAATACCTTCCTTCACAGAAGAAAGAAAATGTAAACTTCTTAATCGTGAGACATTTATATGAAGTTTATGAGCCGTAGCCCGGACCTTCGCTGCCTCATTTAGAGCAGACGAACTAGACAAGCATATGAACACAAAGTGAAAAAAGTTCAAACATAAGCTGATCATAAACAAAGTCCATGCAGTTGGCGTACCAAACAAAGGAAAAGAAACCAGATATGCATCTCTGAACACGAACATGAATGTAATAGATGAAGTTAGCAACAGATGTGGACCCAGAATATCGTTCATTTTGGAAACGCTCTCTGATATTTCACAATGTAAATCAAACAAAGTCTCTAGGTCTTCCTCCTTGGCGTTCTGGAGCTTTCTGTTAAATTCAGACAGTATTTCTTTTAAAACAAAACAGACGGAACAAAAATAGGCTGTGAAAGGAGTGTGACTTAAAGCAGAGTACAGCAATACCTCTCTCAAACATACTCTAAAGAAATATAGAAAACTGACAGGAGGCAGTGTAAGTTTTGCAAAGTATCTAATGCATGATTGCATATCAGGCCAATATAAAATCATGATTATGTCATGTGCTGCACTTATTAGGATTAATTTCCATTTGAAAGTTTTTACCGAACTTCCATTTTCGCCCACTTTCTCGTAAATTTCAGCCAGTTTCTGCATTGAGGTCATAAATTTTTTCCTTCGAGTATAAAGTAAAACACGATGAAATAAATTAATAATCATTATTACTAAGATAGGTAGATCGTATTTAGCTCTAAGACTTTCTGACAAAGTTTGTTTGAGGCCATGTAAATAGTCATTTATCTTGATAACGCTGTTTCCGTCAATAAAAATCAAGAATAAGAATGATATAAAAATCGAAAGGAAATTTTTCTTGTTGCAGTTCATCCCTTTTTCAAAACCTATTCCACGAGACCAAAAATATCTGTTCAATGTTAAATACAGTTCACGAGTGCTTTGCCTGACGGTTTCGATTTTCTCTGAGGACGAATTTTTGCTCGATGCTTTTTGGGAAAGAAAAGCTTGTTTTAGTTTCTTAGGCATTATGATGATATTGTACACGCTTTCGTAGAGTCAAAGATGAAATCACATTTAATGTTTTGGAGATGTGAATCAATTAAGAACGCAAAAAAAAATCAGTTACTCGTTTTGCAAATATGAAGCTGGGATGGATCAGTTTCAACATAAAAAGGAAGCCTACCCTAAACTGATAATTATATTATCTTTTCTAATAGGAAAATTTTAAGGACTAATTATAGAAAATATTTTTATTACCCATGATTTTTTGAATCACGTTATTTTCACGCAATGATATCTGACGAGTCCTTTTATAAGACATCTAAATATGAATAATAGTTAGTTTTTGAATATCAAGTTCTTAGTAAAAATGTTTTGAAACTCAAATTTATCTCGAAAATTTTGCTTTTAATTTACTTATTTCCTTTTAGTTGTATTCGGACAAACAACAACTATACTTAGTGAACAGCTGCAAAGTCAGATTTTTGTTTTGCAATATCCGCGTGAAAGCAAAATAAAGGCAGTCACTAACCCAGATATAATTCTTTTTAAGAGCATTATAAAATATTTCTCACATTTTACAGTTCAAGAGAGACACAATCGGTTACCACAATGATTGCAATGTTCTAAATGTCCTTCTGAAGTCCTTATTAAATGGGTACACATGCCTTTTAATATACACTGATGAATATTCACTTAGCCTTGTGATTTAAGAGAAAACTTTTTTACATAAAATATATGAAACATGAAGTTTTCATTTCAAAAATGACAGTTTACCAATAATGTAGAACATTTTAAAAATAAATCCCATTCAAAGAGTCAACATTTATAAATTGAATTTTGCAGGTGATTGGACAGTTATCTGTCCAAATCGAAAGAATACATTTGACACGTGCGTCGGTCATAAACGGCGAAGACAATTTCATTTTAAAAAATTCACAAGCTGTTGTGACAATTTTCTTATTTTGAATGATGAAACTGAAGTGCCGTGCGATTCATAATGCAGTATATATTCGAAGAAAATTAATAAGTATATAACTTAAAAGCAAATGTCAAACATAGATCTTTTAAAAACATTACGTAATTTTTTAATTATTGAGATTGCTTTCGTTGAAAGTTTTTATATTAACTTTCGTTAGATATTATCGAAAGTCAATATATTAACGGTATATTTTAACTATTATTTTAACTATAAATCTTTTAAAAACATTCCGTACCTTTTTAATTATTGAAATTGCTTTCGTTGAGAGTTAATATTTCAAATTATTATCTTTAGATATCACCATGTTTACTTTTAAACGTAATTGTTTTGATGTCATTTCATTATTGTCAAACAAAATTTAATATTTTCTGTTTCTTATGCTTTATTCATTTTTTAACAGTTGGACCAATTTTTTTTACTTGATATTTTTATCTATCTTATTTCATTTGGTTGCAAAGTAGGCTCGATATTTTTTGTACCCAAATCTTTTTGAGTATTTAAAAAAATATTTCTCATATTATATATTTCAAGACACAGGCGGGTACCGATATCACCGTGTTTACTCTTAGACGTAATCCTTTTGATGCTATTTCATTATTGTCAAACAAAATGTAATATTTGCCCTTTCTTATGCTATATTCTTTTTGCAACTCTTGAATCGAATTTTTTACTTGATATTTTTATCGATTCATATTTCCTTTGGTTGCAAAACACGATTGATTGTTTTTATTCTTCCCCAATATTTGTCTCCCGTGGTCTTAAAATTTGTATATTGGTATAAAAATGACGAATTTTAAATGGGATACGACTACGTCTTGGGTTGTTCATCGATCTTGAAATGTAGAAATTTCTTAAATATGGGCATTTTTCTAAAAATATACAAAAAAAAAATCTTTTCCGATTTCCTGGGCTTGTGAGATTTTAAAAATTATTTATTGTTTTGAAAAGGCAAATTTAGGCGTTATTTGAATAGGCGCAGTCATAATTTGAAAGGGCTACGATATTCATTATGGGGTTATCGCACTAACGTAAAATCCGATAAACTTTTTTGCTCGAACAACTTATCCGCCAGACTCTAAGGAGTTGTTATGGTTTGTACACTTAAACAAACTTCCTTCAACGCCAATAAGCATGGCATGTTAAGGTATTGCTGATTTGATGTGTAGGATGATATTTTACTTAGCGTGACTCAGCATGTAGCATAACCCTTTCGTTGGCATATTTACATTAGATTAGTGGGGATTTGTTATTGATTGCGATACTTAATTGATTGCATTTATCAAAATAATGATTAATTCATTAATAAAATCGACTTCGAATTCCACACTAAACTAGCACGTCGTCATACTTTTATTACTTCAAGCCAAGCTTCGAACCGCGGTCGATGATGTAGCAGAAAGACGTACTCTGGTTGGCCCAAATTTCGGTCGACTCGGTTTTCTTTCGGAGAGTAAAGATTTGGAGATCGTCGTTGTCAAGGTAACGACAGAAGAAATCGGCCTAAAGCCGAGTTTCCACTGGGTCTTTATTTTCGCTATTGCGCTTACGGTCGCTAAAAACTCTACCCGAAGCCGCTGAGACCGTAGAGCAGAGGCCTGTACGGTCGGTTTTTATCGGAATAAAAACTTTTCATTCCCTTTCGCTATTGTCGTAAGAATCAGTTTCCCATTGGTTGGTTCTATAAGTAACGCCAAGCATCCCAATATGGCGGCCGCGGAAGTGAGAGCACGGTCTGAGAGTTACATATTTTTAAGGTTAAGTAGGCTCTTAATATTATTTTTTTTTGGTTCAATTAATTATTAATTGACATCATAGCTTTCCAAATTGTTATAAATCTGCTCCGAAAAAAATTGATGTAATTAATTCACCTAAAAAAATTAAAGGGGAAAGAAAAAGACTCTGCGCTCAATCTCAGTCCATGATAATACACATAATAATAATTCGTCACGCTTCCTTTTAAATATTTTCATCCCTTAAGTTTTAATTAGTCACTCTTTTAATAATATTTCGATTTCTTTTCGCTTTTGGCTCTCAGCTATATGAGATGTCGAGTAGATCTGTGACAAGATCTGTACTACTTAACTTATCACATAAGGCTGTTATAGATAGTCTGGCTAGGACGTTTCGCATTTGATTCGTGGCTGACGTCTTCAGTTCGACACTCGCCGTCGCCCTGTTGCGACGATGGGTTTTGTTTTACTGTTATTTTTGTTTTATTTCAGTTCAAAAAGAACAGATTTTTATATTTACACTTTACCTATTTTTTGGTAACTTATTTTGCTATAATTAATGCTTAAAAAGAGTTAAGACTTTGAATTAAAAAATAATCAATTTAACTATTGTTTTTGTAATGTTCTGTGGCGGCACGTAATCAACTCCGCGCACACACACAGCACCCGGCAGTTGAAGGCCGATCGAATGGGTACCCTTTGGCCGAGCCGGATTGCGCCTCATTCTACCACCCATAAGTCCCTGGGTTCGACACCAGTTGTCGCCACACGCTCTCCCCACATTGATGACCCGGACAACGAACACGCATTCTCCTTCTCGACAATAGCGACAGATGGCGCCAGCACCAACCTCTTCCATCTCTCGCTCGGCTCTTTCAAAGTCCGCAACGACCTTACCAAAGTCCGCAACGAGCGGCAGCGACCTCACAAAAGTCCACAACGAGTGGCAGCATTCCATAACGCTTGGAAAATCGTTCGTCAGCCTCCGATTGACTCTCTAGGGGGAGGGAGTAGTGTGGCGGCACGAGATTACCTTCGCGCACACAAACAACACCCGGCAATTGAACGCAGGTCGAATGGGTACCTTTTGGCCGAGCCGGATTACGCCTCATTCTACCACCCATAATTCTTGGGTTCAAACCCAGTTGTCGCCACACGCTCTCCTACAGTTCCTTCCTAACTTTTTCTGTTTCATGCCATATTTTGATGATTTCTTGTATTTTGATATATGTTTTCTAGATAAAATCAAGTCTTTATTTTCCTAAGAATATTATTAACTCTGTTTGGAAAATTCAATTTATAATTAATATTTCAGTGAAAATATTTTTTTTCTCCTCGGAAAGCTAACTTTTTAATTAATAATAATTACTATTATTTAATATTCAAAGGAAAAAAATAGCAGTTTTACATACTAACTAGTTTTAATCATTATTCTTTTACTCTTCATGTATGAATAAAGTTTATTGCAGTTATTGAATTTTAATTTTAAGACCAAATTTTGTTTCAAATCCTAAGATTTTCTCATTTTCATTTTGTACTCCTTTATATACCAGATTCAAATACCAAATTTTGTTCAATACTTTTTCAAATAGAAATTTGATTAATTTTTCTAAATTTGTGCATGTACTATTATCTTTTGTGTTAGGCATTTAAAGGTCGGAGATGGCATCTACAACAAGATGTTGTCCCCACCGAGCCCAGTTGATAAGATACTGAACATGGTAGATGACTGAAGTGTAAAAGTCCAGGATTCTGGTCTATCGGAAGGCTGATAATCTAAAAATCGAGAATTTTGGAACGATGTAACGTGAATACGCTTCAGAAGCACTAAGAAAGTCATCCACGCAAGACAACCCCCCTTCCCATAGGCAATTACGAAATACCCCTAATGTAGCTTCACTATAACACAATACAATACAACAACCTTTTTCGAAATAGTTGTGTGCTTTTAGTGCATGCTAGAGATAACTGAAATTAAATTAATAATGTAATGTATTGCTGCAGAAAACTCTGCTTAAATTCTTGGCTTCGTCGTTCTAAAGTCCAGTAGGTGTAGGAAGTTCTAGTAAAGAGTCCACCTGTCGGGATGGAAAACGAACTTTATTGCTCCTAGAACTTCGTCCAACAATCTGCTGTAAAAAATTCACAAGCACAGTCAGACAGTAATATGCTTTTAACTACCCGCTTAGATCAGAAGCGTTCACAAATGCTGTTTTTCTCACACATAATAAAACACTTTCATAGGCAAAAAAATCAGTGGGAACTTACGAAGGAAATCGTGAACAGTCCCTAAAGAGTCAGCACTTTAAAACAAGCGATAATACTGCTTCTATTCCGTCAATACAAAGCCTTAAGCTCTCACGGACATCGCTCTCTCATAAGAGAAAACAATAGAGTGATTGAACTGAGCAACCAGCGCTGCTGTTATAGATTACGACGAACACTGGGAAGCTTCCAGAAATAACTATCCGCGGAATGTTGTAGAACGAACTTGATTTTGATCGCGTTATAGAAGAGTAATACTAGGCTATTATGTATGTTAATGCAAGAAAACTAGCTTTACTAGCCTCATTGGCAAAATTGCGCCAAATATCGAAAATGTTGCCACGCTCGGTGACTTTTTGGCGAAATATCGCCAAATTTGGCGCTAGAAATAAGTCCCCAAAAGTGAGGCTAGCGGAGCTCTAACTTCAATATTTCTTGAGATTTCCAGAAAACGCTATACAGTAGAATCTCGCTACAACGATATCCTCTTTAACGATAATTCTCTCTATTACGATATTTTTTCATAGTCTTGGCTGAATTCCCTTTAGATTCATGTAAAACAATTCTCTGTATTACGATATCCTTTAAAACGATAATTCTCTCTACAACGATGGTAATAATTATCCCTTACATCACAATAACTCTCTCTACTACAATATATTTTTTTTTTTCTACGATGCATCAGAAGCCCAACTCATGCACACACATTGAAAGCTACAAAAAGAAAGTCGAGGTAAAATATGATTGGAACGGGTTGGACCACGCCTCTGCCACAGGACGTCTTCTAAGTTTCGTTTTGCTGATGTAACACTATGGTAATAAGAAAGTGCATTTCTCGTAAGGTGGAAGGACAGTTGGCATTTCCTGGATGACACATCTTTGATTCCTATCCCCCCTCTTTAAAAAATGGTCAAGGATTCATTTCACCGGAACTGATATAGAAAACGATACGTTCTTTAGTCTGAACTTGAGTAAGAATTTTAACCTCCGATAAATCCTATCGAGGTCGATTATTACACGAGGATATTTTAAATTATTTATGAGTTTTGTTTACTTTGAAGTTTGTTTTGTGAAAATCGAAAGCAAATGGCTAAAAGAAAACAAATATCTATTGAAGTGAAATTCAACATCATAAAAGATTTTGATAAAGGCATGAAGCAAGCTGAGGTTTGCAGAAAATACGGACTTTCACAGTCGACTGTTGCCAATTTCCGATTTCTTTACACAGAATTCAAAATAAATAAGGATAAATTAATGGGTATGTATTTTCAATAAATATCTAATACATTTTAAAAAACGCTTTTGCGGCATTCAGGTATTATTTATTTAGACATTATGTATTTGTTATTCAAATACGCTATAAATATTTATAAGCTATATCGCCGCTAGAATCCCTGGCGAGGCGGCAAGGGTATTTAACTAAAATTTGTGAGTGTTGTGAAAATTACTGAAAACTATAAACATGTTTTTCTCCTTTCATTCATTATATATTACTTGCGAGGGTGTGCTGAATGAAAACAGAACACTTTCTGGTGACACCGCAGGGTATGCGATATATGAAAAGCAAAAATCTTTTCGTTCCAATATCAATTCTCTCTATAACGATAATTCTCTTTACAACGATATATTATTTTGACCCCCCAAATATCGTTATAGAGGGATTTCACTGTATTAATTAATGGAGAAATCCAAAACGCCATATCTGGCGTTGTTGTTAACCAATTTTCATGACACAAAATACAAAATATAGCTATTTGACACGTGGAATATGAATTTTAAACTATTTTAAACACCAGAACAGCGGGTTGCCCCAAAAATTCGTACCAGTATTTTTTAGATTTACTAAACACACAAAAAGAAGATATCAGTATTCAATTTTTAAATACTTACTTGGTGAAAGACAGCATGCAGCGTGTAAATTTATCGAAAATGTGGCCTGCCTTTAAATCTTTTAAAACAACTGAATTAACTTCTAATTTATGGGTATCATTCACACCCCCCTTGTTTTTTAAATCATCCTAAAATAAGTATAATATGAGCCAACTAAAGAAGTACCTTAAATAAATGCAGTAGAATTTTTCAAATTACAAATCGCCGGTACTTTACCAATTGTGGATAACAAAAATTTACAGATTATAAAAATACTGTAGTATTAATAAATTAAAAAATCGTTATAATCAGGTAAAGTTTAAAAAGAGACATTTTTTTGAATAGAAAAATGTATAACAAATGAAATACATTTAGTGAGAAATTATTCAATAGAAAGATGTTATTCTTTTAAATGTTTTTAATAAAATCGTAAAAAACATTTTCGTTCGGACACCGAATTATTGTTATTTTAAAGTCTAATTTTGTCCTGATAATTGAAATTCGTAAATTGGAAGTCCAAATTAAAAAAATTATACTGTATTTTAAAATAACAAATGGGGATATATTTAAAAGAAAAACGGGAAACAGTAAGATAAAAGTTTAAACACACATGCGCAAAATCGCTAACAGCCATTGGAGGAAACGTACGATTCTAAAGGAGACAACAAAGCTAGTGGTAACTGGATTCTACTTTACCGTTACATTTGAGGCAGTAAAGACATTATCGGCAGTCAAGGCACAAATGGAAACGGACCTTTCGCCAAGAAAGTTGCTCGGATTTCTTGGTAGAGTGATAACCCTATTACGGGCTGCATAAAATCTGTTGCTATGGGTATGCCATAAAGGAGCTGATTAAAAACCGCTGGAAGAATCAGGCCTTTGACAGTAACGATGGAGTTCAAGATATTAAATGCTTTCATACCTTTCTCCGTCTCAGAGACAACTTGAAAAATGTAGCCTAGGCAGCAAATAAAACGGAATGCTTACCCGCCTTGCTTGACAAATCAAATCACGATAAAGAATAAAACGAACATAAAACACAAGATAAAAAAAGGATAGTACAACTGCAGAGAATTCTGGGAGAGCGAGTTGAGTTGTTATGGATTGATTACACGCAACAAAAACTTCGTAGTCGAAAAAATTTCCATTGGCTGTGGTTAAGCGGTGCCAATGCTCACTAGGCTATTCTGCTTCATTCATGACCTAAACAGGCACATGAAGAGAAGGTTAAGAACCAGGATAAATACTGCGTACTCTGGGTGCTACTGCTAATATACTAGTAGAGTGAGTAACAGACACTGATGTTTTTAAAATGTCGTAACATTATTAATCAGTTACAGTGTTAGAGTCAGTTTATTAGAAATCTAGTAAAATATCAAAATATATATTATTGATATTTGATATTTTGAGTGTCCTATGCCAAAATCATCACTTCATCAATATTTTCTTACAAATTCAAAGTTATAAGAATCTCATTTTCACACATTTTAATCAAGCAATTAAAAGTCATATTTATGTATTTATATTTATATTTTTATATTTATTTTTTAAATTTAACTATAAAAGGTGTTAGTTACACCTAAGTGTTAATGGCAAAAATATTATAAACCTGAATTTAGCTGAAATATTAATGACGAAAAAAATAAAAATAAAAATATTGACGAATCTTTCTTATAAAATGACTCCTACAGCAAAACTTGGTGAGATAGAGTTGACTAATTTTTTCCACTAATCTGAAACAACATATTTAGTGTGCTTTGCAATAATCCAATTTTTTTTTCGAAGGACAGGCTCTTGATCGTGAGTCATTAGCCACTGCTAAGGCCCGAAGTACTGATCACTTTATTATGAAGGCACCTAATAGATGGACCAGCATTTTCACCTATGAAGGGACGGACGAAATGAAACCCAAATGTCAACTTTAAGTGTAAAGTTTGAGGTTGAAGATGCTCTCCCCCGAAACTGTTTACTATTTTCCAATGGCTTGTTTGCTTGTGTCCAAGGTTGCTATGAGTATGCCGTAGGAGAGGAGACTGCAAACCGCTGAAAGAATCAAGCCCTTGCCTATAAAGAAGGAGTTCAACATTTTGAATCCTTCAATATCGTCCTTCATTGTTGAGACAACATGCAAACTTCGTAATCGAGAAAACTTCATTGGTAGTGCCTTAGCCGTGGCCTTAAGGTTTGCGGCTTCGTCCATAACATAGGAGCCAAACAGGCACAAGAACACAAAGTGAAGGAATGCATTACATACGCCGATCACGCGAAAGAGAATAAAAGTAGAAATGTGATGCCAATCAAATAACATAGTGTACACTTCTGTGAACATGAAAAGAAGTATCATGGACGAAGTTAGAAAGAGATGCGGATCCAACAAGGAGTTCATTTTTGAAATGGTGTAAGATATTTCACAATGCACGTCGAACAGAGCTTCTAGATCATCCTCCTTGGCGTGATGTACTTTCCTGTTTAATACACTCAGAGATTCTTTAAGTATAAAACAGACTGAACAAAAGTAGGCTGTAAAAGCTGTGTGCGAGAAAGCAATCGTGTACATTAGATTGCGCAAATATGTAATTGTCCACATTAAAGGGAACTTGGGATATTGTGAAAGGTTTTCGTACAGTGAAGTCATTGACAGAACATAAAGTGTCATATCATGCGTAAAAAGTAGGAAAGTTAACTTCTGTTTGAAGATTTTCAGTCTCATTCCATCTTCCCTAAATCTGTCATAAATTTCCGCCAGCTTCTTTATGGACCTATTTAATTTTTTTCTTCTGGTGTAAAGCAAAATGCGATGAACTATGTTAATGATGAAGAATACAGCGCAAGACAGAGTTTTTTTACCATCCTTACCTTTCTTCCATGCATTGAAATATATACCTACCAAAAACGCGCTGTTTCCATCAAGCAGAAGTGCAAATAAAAATGATACAAGCATTAGAAAAACGTGCTTTTGGGTACAGATGATCGTTTTTTCAAAACCTATTCCACGAGACCAAAAATACCTGTTTAATGTTAGGCACAGTTTATGAGTGAATAGTTCGACGCTTTTGCTTTTCTTTAAAGGGGACACTTCAAACTTGCGTGGCATTTTTGAAAAGAAAATCTTATTATACTTCCTTACTGAGAAAGTAGTGTAATTTCTTTTTTTTTTTGAGATCAAAGATGTTTGATGCGAAGTTATTGAGATCATAAGTTCATGAACAGAAAGAGCTTTTTTCAGCAAATTAAAGAGTAGCTAGATCTTAACACTACTTTCATGAAAAGTATTTCAACCTGGATGAAATTATTTTGTTATGGATAAGAATAAAAACTACTTAAGAATACAATTTTTACATTTCCAATTACATGTCCGTGTTTACCACATTTTATGAAAACAGCCATTCCAATATTTAATCTAAATTTCAAACAGAATACTGCAGTGTTGCTAAAAAAATCAGTAATTCCGCTCATAATATTCATGAGAGCAAACGATACTGAACGCTGCATTGCAATACTGAGGACTGCTGAACTGAAGATAGGTCAAATCTATTCACATTGCTACGTTAGTACGAATATCTGCAGAATGGTTTAGTTAAGGCAAATAGGATTTTGTTCACACTAGATAACCAGGCGCAAGCGTTTTGTTCCAAGGCCAGGAATTTGTATTCATTCTTCTGCCATTATGATTATAGAGTAAATAAAACACATGAATAATTTGGAAAAACGATAAAAAATTCAAGACAAAGAATTTGCGTCAATTTTTAATAAACTATATTAAAAATTATCACTCTAAGAAAAAGTAACAGTTTATCATAAACTGTAGGAATTGTTGGTGAATTTCCTTTGCCAAAAGTATGACCAATTTTGTTATGTACGAGTTATAAGTCCAAATTTGAAGAGTCAAGTTATCAAAAATTTTCATCCAGCAACTTTTCTTTAGAATTTCTGTAATTGTTGATTATAATAATGATTATAAAACTGCTCTGTTTATTAGTTGAAATATAAAACGTGTAAGTGAAAACTAAGTGCTGACAAAAATTTCCACTACAAAGAAAGGGAAGTCAGTATCTGTTCCGTAACATCCGAGTTCAGAAAAAGCTCTGAATAAAGCTGAGAATTGTTAACTGTGAAAAGCAAAAGAGAAATGTTACGCTTGTTTATTAAATTTTTTTTTATCAATACACAGAACTTGGTGAGGCCGAGTGCACTATTCTTTACGTTACATTGAAGTGAAGAAAGTTTCTGCTTCATAAAACATACTTCAAGGGTAGTATTATTAAAATTGTTGATTTAGAAAGGTACGTAGATATCTGCAAAGAACTCTATGAAGTAATGTATTAAACATTGATATCAATCAATTGAATCAACACAGATGTGTTGACTTGAGAAAAAATGTTTTAAAAAATTAATGCTCTTGTCTTAATTATCAAAAGTACTTTCGCATAAAGGTACACTTTGAGAAATATACCATAAAGGGATTTCATTATGCATCGAAAGTGATTAGGTAATGGACTTTATGAGGTAAAGTCATTGATATTTACTTACATGACTGAATCATTGTCCTATTTTGTTTTCCAACGTACTTTGTTTTGATCATCGTCTTTCTTCAAGTTCTATTCAATATGCCAAACTTACATAGTTAATTTGAACGGTAGTTCAATCAGTTTTTTTTTTTAGTTAGGCAGTTGAAATATTAATTTTCCTCATAAAAAGATACCTTCTGGATGAGTGCTGTATCCCTTTATCTGCATTATGAGCCAACATCGCAATTTTTGAATTATGTAATCAGTCTGAGTGTTCGCCATTTTCTTTCGTAGAAGGCTAGATTTTTAATTTATCATTTTACTAAGGTTGTCCGATTTTGCTTGACGAAGATGTTTGAAATCTATTGCTAAATTTTCCCCTATTCAAGGCTGAAAAGCAGAAAATAATTTTAATAAATATATACCACGTTTTTAAAAAAGGGCTCAAATTCAAATCGCAAATATTTTGTTCTAAAAATTTGCGATTGTGAATTTTTATACTTATGAAAATGGTTTTAATATTTAAACGAGAAAAGGTGGGGTAAGATAATAGTAAAGAGTTTAAAGAGAAATAAGTAGTTAAGAATTTAAAAAAGTAGCTATCACTCTATAAACTCACACAACAGTCCATATCATTTGCTGTCAGTGACATAGCTGAACTACACTGTAAGAATTACCTGTAATATTGCCACTCATATTGCTGTTAAATAATACAGTACTGTGTGTTGCAAATCCTCGCAAAAATGACGTAATGGCAGTGATAAGCCAATCACGAAGAGCTTATGGCAATGATTGTATGGCAACTGGCAGAGTCTATATTACAACGCGTTAGCATTACGTTTACTCACACGTTGTGCTGTAAAATAATATATCACTGTGTGTTGTAAGTCCACTGCACAACATGTGAATAAACGTAACGCCAACATCACAGCGTGTTGTAAATACACAGCGTGACATGTGGATCAACGTAATGCCAACATCGCAACGTGTTGGCTTTACGTTCATCCACACGTTGTGTAGTCATTTTTTTCAGTGTATTTATGCATTAAATATTTATTGCATGGCCTCCATGCTTTTTTGAATTAAGTCAGGTATTTCATAATTGTAAAAAATTCCCGATCACAAGAGTTTAGGGCAATTTGTATGCTATTATAAATCGGTATTGGGCTAGGAAAAATTATTTCACAAATTTAGTTTGCTTTTAATATGCGGTACATTGAAAAGTTACTAAAAAGGTTTTATTCCTAATAAGCCTGGTTTCCTTAAAATGGATTCCGTTTTAGGTATTGTTTTTAGAATTTCTCTTGTATCAAACTTTTAACATATTGTTACGAAGTCTGATAGTGGTTGCATGCTAAAATAGTCCAACAAGCTTGAAAAAACGAAAAATAACACTTTATTGAACAGATCGAAGGACTATATCTCATAAAAAGGGCAGCATTTTTAACACATGCCACAGTGGATCATTAACTATCACAGCAATAACACTACTCGAAATAGCAATACCAATCGTATAGCTCTGCTCTCTGTATCCGCAGTCCTTTACACTGAAATCGACAGCGAGAGAAACTATTTATTTTTAGAATTCAAGTCATACAGGAGGTGACATCATATTTCTTGATTTTTCTAGTAACTTCTTTCTTAATTGATATACAGCTAAATTTCCACTACTTTCGAGAACTTTCTGTCGCCAAGCCACCAAAAGGATCGCCAAGTTTGCCGCCATTATCAAGGGATGCCATACTTATTTTACTTGCAAGTATGCCTGGACAACTGTCTTTCCACAAACACACATTAATGGAAGAAAACAACATAATAATTTTGTCGCAATATAGCTTAAGAAAAGAAGCAACGGTAATCATGATTAATATTTTCAGACTGTCAAACATTTTTCTTGAAATAAATTACAAACAACATAAAAATGTATCTTATTATAACTCCTTCATTTTATTGAAAATGTCTACTGCCCGTAAAAGATTAGAAATACACACAGAATAATATCACGGCATAATCAAATCACGAGTGAAGAAAAAAAACCTACTCTCCGAAACATTTGATTTATGTTTTCGTTCGACACTACACCTAATGTTTGCTTTACTGGCAACAATCCGAATGCAGGAAATACAGAATAAAATATATTCAGTAAGTAAGAGAACGGACATTCTCATTTCACGGCTCAGTGCAAAAAGTGAGGAAAAAAATTGCATTAAACGATGATAAATATGCTCTCTCCGATCGATGAAGATTATTATCTGCACGTCATTCGATATAATTAATCACGTGTTTACTCAGCGATATTGAAGTCGCCGCTTAAATTGAATTTAGAATAAAGGTAATAGTCAAGTAGCCATAAAACGTAAAACGCATGATTAGAATGCTGAGGGTATTTATTAAGCTGATGCAGTAATATTCTGTTAATGTCTGAATGGGTAAAGCTGCTTGAGAGTTGTGTTTAACAAAACAGAAGAAGCTACTGGTTACGCAATGACCTTTATAAAATCGTATGGTTGAAATATTTTCAAGGGAGGAACTGAAATTATACATCATGTACTAAAATATTTTTTATGAAAAGGAGTGTTCGTTTAAGAGAAGATTCTTCATTTAACGAATTATAATTTAGAACTCGAAACTTCTGTTCCACAACTAAGCAAATTTTAATAACAATACACTTTGAATTGCATCTTTGCAATAATGGGGGTGAATCCGTACTTGTTGATTCTGTGTAAAAACTTCGAAGTAAACTGAAGGACCAGTTCTCACCAGAGAGTAAAAATACAGTAGAGAGTGCATCACTACTCAAAATATGAGGAAAGGAAGAACCATCTGACTTGTGGCACGTAAATTAACCCTCTCGTCACCCTGAACCTCATATGAGGCTCCTACTTAAAATAGCAATATTTAGAGAGAAAACAATTGAATTTAGTATTTTTTCTTTCAGTGATATCAATATCATTAATTCATGTAGAAAGTATATGAGGCTCTTAACTAGATGCATAAATCGTGCCTGGATTGCAGTACTAGTCCATTTAGATCATTTTTTACAGTTTTCACTTCATTGTTTCAGGAGAAAAATTAAGAAAATATTTACGCTGTTTTTTTCCGTTTTTTTTTCTTTTTAAGACTTGTTTATATAAGTATAGTTTTTTTCTTATTCCTCAACCTTTACCAAATATGTGCATCCTTTTAAATTAATTTTAGCATAACAAAATGCTTCGAAAATGCAGAAATTATTATTAGAAAAATCTAATATTAATCGACATTAGAAAAAAATATTTTTGCATGATTTATAATAGTATTTCAGATGCATTAAATGCTAGACAGAATTTATTTCTCTGATTTTTCATAATTCGGTGACGAGAGGGTTAAAAGGGATGGTAGACTTGTGCTATATCGCTACATTTGGCGAGTGGTAAGTGTAAACTACAAGAGAAATTTACTGTCAACATACGCATTACAAACCCTCTTGGCTTAAAAGAAGTACCACGAAGGCTTTGTGGATGTGGATGCATTGAAATATTCTTCATTTTTAAAAAGTATGTTTTAAAAATATGGAAAAAATCGCTCGCCTGTGAAATGGTATTCCAGAACGTTTCACAAATCATAAGTTGCATCCAAATGCAGTACAGCTATGCAACCATTTTTTATTGACATAATGATGAAAACGGAAATGAGCTCGCTTGCCACAAATGCTGCATGGCAAACTAAGGAGAGTTCAAGAATCAGCCTCGCGAGATCTTGTCACAATTCAGCTTAAAGGACAAGTGCCTCAAGTTTGGGTTGACAAAGCTCTCTCTATCCCATATATCTGCTCCATGGTTTCCACCCTCTTATCTTTTCATTCATTTATCATTTATTTTTTTAACTACCTACTTATTGATTTTTATTAATATTTAAATTTTATTTCTGCTTGTAAAATCTTTACTTTGGGATCAGAATTTTACACATTCAAAATATTTCACTTTTAACACTCACAAAAACTCAATATTTATTTAAGATACATTTCTTTTTGTCACAGTGGTAGGGCAGTCCTTTTGTAATTTCATCCTTTTGTGATGACACAGGAACAGCATTATTCTTTTAAGCGTCTGTCATCTGTTGATGGGTTGTCAATTTTAAAATATCAGATTA
Source organism: Cheiracanthium punctorium (assembly GCA_038373885.1). Taxonomy (NCBI): domain Eukaryota; kingdom Metazoa; phylum Arthropoda; class Arachnida; order Araneae; family Cheiracanthiidae; genus Cheiracanthium; species Cheiracanthium punctorium. Next base: position 123,385 of record JAWZYV010016552.1, on the reverse strand, counting down.
TATCCTAAAAGTATAATATTTTTATGACGTTAAAATTTCGAATAGTTTTGATGAAGTGTTCGGAAACAAATACTAATTTTTCTCGACAATATTTGAGTTTTGTGTCTTAGTAATGTACGCGTAGTATATTCACATCGTATACTACCACTATGCCAAAGATCATTGAAATCAGTTTCCCTGAAGCCGTGCCTCCTCCTTGTTAATATGAAGGGCTAATCAATTTTCAGGTTTCTCTAACCCAGTTTAACTGATTCATGCACCTCGTTGTTACACCCTTGCAATAATGGAGGCGAACATTACAACGTGAGTGTACGTAAAAATAGTCCAACAGGCTCGAAAGCAAATATAATCCTTTATTGGTTGAATCAAAGCATTACTATCTCACAAAGAACAGACAGAATTTAATAACACATGCTACAGCCAATCATTAATTATCTTAGCAATAACACTTTTCAAAACGCAATGTCAGTTAAATTTTTCTGTTCTGTATATCCACAGTCTGCTTTCAACTGACCCACAGCGAGAGAGAGTTCCTATTAATAGATTTCAAAGGAAGTCCTGATGTAATATAGGCCATGACGTCATATTTCTAGATTTTTCTCGTAACTTCTTTCCTTGTGACGATGCAGCCAAAATTCTACTATTTCTGGGAACTTTCTTTTTGTCGCCGAAGTCGCCAGATCCATCACCAAGTTTGTCGCCAAGCTCAAGGAATCATACTCATCTCCCTTGCAAGAATGCCTGTACAATTCTCTTTCTAGCAACACACATTAATACGAGAGAACATCATTACAATTTTATAACAATGCTATCTATACCTTGGCAGAAGATTCAACCCCAAATGAAAGATAAGCTTGAGATATTAGAAAACTTCTACCTACGCCGAATAGGTGATACAGTTTTAACAACGTAAAATATATTAATGCTCTATATGTGTGTTCATGTGCTCATAGAAGCATTTTGCAAAGAAAACTTCAGTTCAGTTACAGGCTACATATTTAGAGCGCTTTTATTCAATTGCTCTGATGTTGAAATAAAAAATGTCGAGTATGAGAGCTTTCCAGTATCACAGATAAATTTTGTACGATAAATTCTACTTGCTTAGAATTTATATTTTTCTTTAATTCATTCGGTTACTACTTAATGAATGGGTAACATCTTCCAAAATGTTGTATTTGAATTATTTTCCGGTTTTCAGCATCTATTCCGGATGTCGATGTACTTAAAAAAATTATCTTATTTCATTTAAATAGCGACTATCAAACATTTAAAACATTCTATAAAAAAACTCCTTTCATTAGGAAACGTGTAAAGTATTTTGTTTCACATGCATTTCTTTTTCAAACTTATCAACAATGCAAACAGCGGAATTTTAATTTGGAATTAAAGTAACAAAACCAAATGCATTTTTCTAAAAGTACTAATGAATGAAATGTTTATGTTTCGCATTTAATTACAAATAGTTTTTTGATTTCAGAACACATTCCCCGGAGATTTGAAATAAATGTTACTTGAATTTCTCTGAATATCCTTTTTTGAAAGGTATATTCTCTTCTTCTGATTTTAATTTATTTATTAAAATTCTGTTTTTAAAATAGTGAAACTATTTTTCCGGCAGCAATTTTAAACTTTTTTCCATTTTTTTTTTTTTTTTTTTCTCGGATGCATTGCATGTAAATGTCATGTAATCATTTAAAAAATATTTTCAAATGGTTACGTAAATCTGCAATTTTCTTCATTTGTTTTCTTCTAAGATTCGCTTACAAATAAGCTTGGAATACCTTTGCATAGGAAATAAAAAGGAAGTCTCTGAAAGCATAATTTTTTAATATATGTGTGACGGAACTAGAAACGTTTCTCTTCAACATATTTTACAGGTTTAAAATTAAAAACTCAAAATGTTCAAAATAACTTTCACGAAACTACTTGCACGTTTGCATTATTGCTATTGAAAAAAAAAGTTTTGGAATTTGGCTGAGACTTAAAATTTGAGAATTCTTTAAAAAAATAACCTGAAACACTTTAATTTTTTTAACTTTTCGCTACCACTGGGACATATTTGTCCAGCAGGTAGTTTCAAATGATTCTAATGGATGGTTTGTATTGATATGAATGCATTCTTTGCAGTACTGGTATACCTTGATATATCGGACAACTGAATTTGTTATTTTTTCAGCATTTCATCAATATTTGATTGTAAGTAAAGTAAAATACTTATTTCATTCTTTCTGAGAAAAGAATGGTAGTCAAAGAGTTAAATAAGCTCTAAAGTTCTATAAATTTAAAGCGTATTATAATTCATGAGTCGTCCATAGTCTTCCATCAAGTTAGAAAGCGTATTATAATCCATGAGTGTTCCGAGTTTGCCGCTCTTGTTCAATAAATCATTTCTCCAGAATTGAAATCTGTATTAAAATCTCCTACTGAAACTGCTTTATAATCTTCGTCTTGAATATTTCAATTACGTTTCACTTTTATAAATATTGTTTGGAAAGTGTATCATAATCCACGAGTGTCCACTAATTATATTGACAGAAAAAACAGTCGTGAACAAAATCCACTCCAGTGCTAAAAAAGTATGCGAAACAGTTAGGAACTTTGGACTTTAATGATTTCTGCCTCTACAAAGCGAAACTTTAAAGCATTATACAATTTAGGGTGGTTTAAAAACTGTTTTTTTCTGTTTCCGGTGATGAGGAGTGAATAAAAAATGCCATTATATATATATATATATATATATATATATATAAGTTATTAGGGCATTTAGGGCATAATTATAGGGCATTAAGTACGCTCAAAAGATTTTGGATTTATAGGACAACATCTTGATTTGCCAAAATAGTACACTTATTTCATTAAAATTGGGGATTGAGGAAAAGGCTTCTTCAGGAGTGATAAGTTCAGAAAAAAAGTGTGGTGGGCAATTCCTTGATTTGATGAAAACACATAGACATAAAGTTGAATTGAAAATGCGACTTAATTAAACATTATGAATTATTATATCTATTTTCGCATCACAAGCACTTTTGCCCACGCACGCATTCCTGTTTCTTTGCTTCTCTACTACTTTTTACCCACACCAGCTTTCGTCAATGTGCGCCTTCGTCGTGCCATTAACTGCAGTGACGTCATTCTTTATTTCCATTGCTTCTCTCTTTAGACTGTGGCTTTTATTATTGTAGTTTCTATTTTTCGAATATTATCAAAATCAATGGTAAGGGGGGTGGTTTCAGCTAATCTTGAGAGGGCATTACTTGGTTTACCAAAACACAAATCGTAATAATGTGTTCTTTTCTTCTTTCTTTAATTTTCCTAATCAGTTTCACATGTATTTCTTTATTAATATCGAAAATTAAAGAAAGAAAAAGAGAACTCTCTAACGATTTACGTTTTTTTAAACCAAATAATAAAATATACAGTGTAAAGAGAAAAGCAATAGCAATAAGGAATGACGTAACTGCAGTTAATGACACGACTCACGCGCACATTGACGAAAGTTGGTGGGCGTGGCTTGTGATGAAGATCTCATATTTTTCGAGTCTAAAATAATGTTCCTTTGTTCCGTCTTTCTAAATCAAATATTCGGAATTAAGTTTTAATTTCTCTCTCCACTCAGCTTTTCTGCTTGATAAAATGCGCGTTTGTCTTTAATTGTTTGCGACGGTGCCTCTGCAGTTTCCCTTCTTAATTAATTTCGGTCTAGCATATGCAATCTAAGTTGTAGATGCCGGCCTGTCGCCGTGGTCTCTGTTCTTACACGGCTGTAGGCTTTTGGTATGGCGTTCGCCAAATTCTGGTACTTCTGCCTTGGCGATATGCTTTTGTACCGTTAATTTCAAAATTTTTCTATTTATTACGCCTGCCGGTGCCTTGTGGTCAAGTGGGCAGTGGCTTATGAGTGCTCATCTTTTTATCGCAAGGGTGTCAAAGGTGGCCAATTTTGTAAAACGCTTTTTAACTGACTTCTTCATATTTCTCCGTTGAAGGAGGTCGCATTGTTATTATCGGACTCTGGCATGCCGCGTTTTCTTGCGGATCAATTAGATTTTTGATCCTGTCGTTAACAACTTCTTGCAAAGCAATGTACTGAAAGTAACTTGCGTTTTTAAATTGTTTTGCTTTTTCCCACAGTAAAATGTAGCCTTTATTGCATAGGAGTCTCTTCTCTCCTTTTGGACTTGAAGTGCTTCGTGTGACTTTTCTCAACCGCTGTACGACATGTAAACCGGACTTGGATTGTTTTCTAGATAACTTCGAATATGGATAGATAGTATTATAGAACGAGAAGCAAAGAAACCGGAAGACGCTGATGATGGCCATGTGCATGGCCGAAAGTGCTTGTGATGCGAAAATAGGTATAATAGTATATAACACTTAGATAATTCGAGAAAAAAATCAAAAAACACAAACAGAGTGTGGGGAAATGCTGTGAGGGACGTTAAAATTTCATAAAATATTTGACTTTTAAGGACACATGAAACATAAATTGGCTAAAATTTCCTAAATTTTAATTATTGGCTAAAAAAAATGCAGCAAACTGAAACAAATCCACATATATATAATTTATGTCGGTTTAGAATGTATAAAGACTCAAAATATGGCTTTTGAAATGTAAACAAACATAGTTTGGATACAACAAAGCTTTAGTTTTTTGCCTCTTTCTCAAAATATGCTTTTTTGATACACTTTTCTGAAATTCTGTTTCAGGTAAACAATTTAAACTTTCCAAAATTCTTTAACTAAGTTTTTTCTTTAAAAATACCTAACATTAGGGATCTGAGTTTAAAATATTTGAAAGGAAGGATTTTTTTGTGTCTTTAATTTTTAAGAATTTTAAAGTTTTTTAAAAATATTTTTTAAATTTTATTTCTTTCTAGCCGAAATTAAAGTCGCTTTTTATTGTTGTCAGATAGTATGCTTTCTGGTAAATAACGAATTTTAAGTGAATAAAATCAATAGTTTTTTAGATAAGTGTACCGAACTGACATACTTTTCAAAAAATTTCATACATTATTTCCCCGCAAAAGTTAATTAGTTCTTGAAATTAATTTATAAATGAAATTATTTTTTAGAATTTTATATATAGTCTATGTTGATATACAATGGACAATTTTTTTATTTCTATCTTTATTTTTAATAAAATACATCATGTTAAATCTTTTACAAAAAATGTCTCTTACTCGTCCAGATGTTCCATGTGTCCTTAAAAGATAATTCCTTGATTTGCCAAAAAATGCATAGGCACTTCAAAAGAACAGCAACAACAAAAAAGACATTTCTGTTGCATTGATAGACTTGTTAAATCCCTTCATCGTATAATTAGACAGCCACAAATGCAAATAACTTAACTCTACAATATATCAGGTGTAGGATAAAGATAAATGTAATAAAGAAGAGATTAGGGGATTTTGAAAACTATTTTTAAACATACATCACAAATAAACATTCGTAGACTTTTCCTAAGAGATCCATTTGTCGTAAAACTGCGAAAATAACTTCAATCAAAGTACACGAGAAGATACTTTTTCATTCATAAATAGATCGGACAAATTTTTATTACAAAAGATGCATTACATTACATTTTGTAAAGTACAGTATTCCCCCCCCCCCCCCCAAAAAAAAAGAACCAAAACACGGGTTTTGGTTCCACATTTAATGCCATTTTTAATTCCCATTTTTTCGCCAATATGCAGGCGTTCTCCTGAAGATTCTCCCACAGGGCTTCAATAAATTTGCTAGGGCAGTTTTTTTCTCCGTAACCATCTGCAGTTGGCGAGTCTGCATTTGAAAATTATTTCAACTTCACCGACTGTCGTGTGTACTATTTGGCGATTTGACTGGCGGCCATGATCTCTCGCTCCTGACATTCTCGCCAGCCTGGCCTACAGATTTTCATTCATTCTTTTGGCCACTTCGCACCTTTTTGTCTTGAAAGATACTTCGTTTCTTGCGACGCTAACAGATACCGTTATGAAAGATTTTATTATTTTTAAATAAACTACTTCAGCTGTATCCTGATTCTTCATTTCTTTTTGGTACCACATTCCAGGTTATTCCGAAAACAATGTAAACTATTTTTACGATCACTATTTATCGGTTAAAACTTTAAATAGTTAACTTTTATATCTCCGCTAAACTATGCCACGTATGCTAGAGTTCCACCAACCTATGCATTGTCTTATTGAACCATCTATTTTAAAATGTTCTCTTCGCTGTTAGGTATACTCGTGATCAAGAACACTACAAGACCATTGCAAGGAGGTAACGCCGAGCACATAAATTCGAGACCCAATTAACGTATAACGATGCACTTCGTCGTTGCTCTTTTGTAATAATGGAGACGATGATGTTGCCCCTACCTTTGAAAATGTCTATCTACATTTGACAGCTGTCGCGACAATGTCGACACAAATTTCGCTGCATAATTAGAAACTGTTGTAACAAAATAAACAAGAGACAACAAACTATTCTGAAAATTGAAAATATAGCTGCAGCATTGCTCTCACCTGCTTTTTTCCCGTCAAACCAATTGGCGACTTCCGGTTTTCGCCAAGCGGCTAAACGCTTGAGCGTTTGGAAACACGCAGCTGAGTGTGTTAAGTGAAATGCCATTCGTATGTGTAAAGACAAGCTTTACTCTGGTTAGTCATTAGTCACCAACGCGCATGCTTATACAGTATCAAAAAGCGTCTGAAAGAATCTGCTTGTAGCTACGTATGCGCTTTAAGATGTATAGATTATATTTAAGGTGTATATGTGTATTCATGTGGTCATAAAAGTATTAGGTGTAGCGGAATGAAATCTCCTTTTTTTGCATGTTAATATTTTGCTTACCTAAAACTACTAAAGCTAATAATAGGAAATTCGGCGCCTGTGAGATATACGGCAGCAGATCGGTTGATTATTTCGTTTTCATTAGAGCAGTGAAAATGAAGCAGAATCTTGGACAGGGCTTCAGAGGGTAAACTCCTTTCTCGACCGTGTCTGTTGTGGACCTGGTACGCTAAGGAAAGCTGGTGCACGTAATGTATGTTGTCGCTCCAATATCCTCAATGTTCAAACGATACCTCTAGGAGGGTGCCTACTTAGGTGCTAAGTCTCTCATACGGAATTGGTTCAAGATTAGGAGACCCCTCACGGGTAGCAACGCTGATATGTCTATGAGTATCCTTCATAATGAAATGACCAATACTTCCGGCCCTCGAAGCGGTCAAGCGTACACGAAAGCAGCTGAAATGGCCATTAGAAAGGAAAAAAAGCTTCTTTTTAACGCAAGTTCTACGTACAAGGAGAACTTGAATATCTAAAAGAAAACAGAAAGAAACCCGCAAACGTGTATAAAAGTTTATGAAAAGCGTATTCCTTACTGACAAATTGATTGAGGATGTAACGCATGTATATAGATTAAAAATATTTTTCTAAAATGTTATTCATACTGCAATGTTTGATTTGTATGAAATCAGCCGCATTGAATGCACCAACATGTTTTATAGAAGTTGAAATTCCCGTTCACTGACCTGATCACAAGACAATACGTGGTAAACACTATTTGGTGCTACTTTTTTTTAATAAAAAGTATGAAATGCCCGAGACCGTATTGAACATTCTGGTATTGAATTGATCTTTGTTTGATTATTGCATGCAAAACCTTGAGAAAGACATAAAAGGGGAAAATATACCCTTTTCTCTTTCCCATATACATCCTATATTTCCTAAAATAAAATCACCTCACTCCCTGTCGAACTCCTCTTCGCTTGATAACTCTAAGGTTCCTAGGAGTATGCCAAAGGAGAGAAGACTGCAAACAGCAGAAAGGATCAAGCTCTTGTTGATGACGATTGAATCCAACATTTTGAATTCCTCAATACTTTCTTTCATAGTAGAAACAAAATGCAAGCTTTTTAATCGTGAAAAATTTGCATGCAGTTTCTGAGCCGTAGCCCGGACCTTCGCTGCCTCATTTAGAACAGACGACCCAGACAAGCATATGAACACAAACTGAAGGAAGTTCAACCATACGCCGATCATATTCCTCTTCCATTCATCTGTATAATCATATGCAACAAAAGAAATCATATATGCGTCTCTGAACACGTAGAGAAATGTAATAGACGAAGTTAGCAACAGATGTGGAGCCAGAAAATCATTCATCTTTGAAATGCTGTCTGATATTTCACAATGTAAATCAAACAAAGTCGCTAGATCGTCCTCCTTGGCCTTCTGGAGCTTTCTGTTAAATTCAGACAGTAGTTCTTTGAGTACGAAACAGACGGAACAAAAGTAGGCTGTGAAAGGAGTGTGACTTAAAGCAGGGTACCACAGTGCATAACTTAAACAATCGAATAGAAAATTGGCATGAGGCCGTCTAAAACGATATAATGAAATTGCAATATTACTAATGTGTGGATACAAATAATGCGCTAAAAGAGAGTAGTATATTACATCATGAGCTGCAATTGTGAGGATTAATTTCCGTTTGAAATTCCTTGCCGAATTTCCATTTTTACACACTTTCTCATAAATTTCAGCCAGTTTCTCCATAGAGATCTTGAATTTTTTCCTCCTGGTATACAGTAAAATCCGATGAAATAAATTAATAATCATTATTACTGAGATAGGTAGATGTAATTTAATACTAAAACTCTCTTCTCTGAGTTGATGTAAATTGTGATTTAACTTGATAACACTGTTTCCGTCAATTAAAATCAGAAATAAGAATGATATTAACATCGAAAGGGAATTTTTCTTATTGCAGTTCATCCCTTTTTCAAAACCAATTCCACGAGACCAAAAATATCTGTTCAGTGTTAAGTACAGTTCACGGGTGCACTGCGTGGCGATTTCATTCTTCTCCGAAGACGACTTTTTGCGTGATGCTTTTTTGAAAAGCAAAGCTTGCTTTATATTTTATTCATTATGATGATATTTTAAACGCTTCCATACAGTCAAAGATGAAATCACATTTCGTGAATTCAAAATGTAAAGAAATCTAAAATTCACTTCCTCGTATTGTAAATATGAAACAAGGATATAGCGCAGTTTCTACATAAAAAACAATCTTACTCTAAACTGACAATTATATCATTAATTCTAATAGAAAAATGTAAGTATTCATTACTGGAAATGTTTCTATTACCCATCACGTTATTTACAACATATCTGGTGAGTCCTATTTTATAACAGCTAAATTTCAAATTCTTAATAAAAATATTATTAAATTAAAATTCATCTTGAAAATTTTGTTTCTAATTCACATACTTATTTTGCTTCCACGAGGCAATCCTTCAACGAGATATAGTTATTCCTATGAGTATTTTCTAAAAATATCTTTCACAATTTATATTTCAAGTGTGACATAACCGGGTACTGCATTGATTCTAATATTCCAAATGCCCTTCTGAAATCTTTACTTTAATTAATATCTAGGCATACGTTTTCATCTACACCGATAAATATTTATTCAGGCTCTAAGAGAAAAACTAATTACATAAAGTATATGAAACATCAGTCGTTCATTTCGAAATATGACAGTTTGCCAATAATGTAGAACCTTTTAAAAATAAATCCCATTGAAAGAATTGACATTTATAAGTTGAATTTTCTATGTTATTTTACCGTTATCTGATAAAATTAAAATGCTATATTTTATGTGCTTTAATAATTATTGAAATTAATTTTTCAAAACCAATTCCGATAGACCAAAAATATCTGTTCAATGATAATTACAGTTCACGAGTGCATTGCGTGATAGTTTCACTTTTATTTGAAAACGACTTTTTACGTGATGCTTTTTCGAAAAGAAAAGCTTGTTTTACATTTTTAGGCGTCATGATACTATTTTAACTGCTTTCATAGATTTAAAGATGAAATCTCATTCCGTAATTGTTAGATGTGAAGGAATTAGGAGCACAAAATCAAAAATTTAATTACTTGTTTTCCAAATATGGAGCGAAGTCATGTTCCAGTTTCTGAATAAAAAGCAATCCCATCAAAAGATTACGTTATGAATGCAAATGGCGAAATGTGAAGGATTAATTACAGAAAATTCTTTTAATACGAATGATTCTTCGTATCACGTTACTTTCAACGTATCTTCGTAGCACGTTAATTTCAACGTAGTGCTTGGAGAATTACATAACTTGAGACAGCTGAATATGGATATAACAAAAACTATGAATATTGAAAAGCCTGTTATTTCTTTTGTAAGTTTTATAAGCACAAACCAAACTAAAGGATTTCAGAGCAACATTCGGTACTTTTTTGTGTGGATACCGGGATACAATTTTTCAGAAGAGTATTTTCCATTCCAACAGTATAATTTTGCATATTTTTATGAACCGGAACATGATCTACTTTCGTGCACACTTGCTTATTGTAGGAAAAAAGAACAACACTTACCACTACTTCTAAGGAATTTTATCAAGAACTTAATTGGTTGGTACACAAATGGAAATTTTACCGTATTTAAAAAAAAATGTAACGTAATATACACATATCTAAATATACTGGTAATAGTAACTTACAATTATTTATGTATACACTAATAATAATTCTTCACTAAAATTGTTATTTAAGTACTTATCTTGATCCCATTTGTAAAGGAGTCAAATTGCAATATTATATGTAAGGACAAGAAACTTTTCTTTTTAAATTCAGTTAATATATTTCTTGATTCAAGCTAAAACATGTAATTACCGATATCGAAATTTCAATTTAAAGTACGGTTTCCTTTCTGTGCCGTGCAAACTCAAACGAAGCTGAATGAGAAATATTAATGAGAATACGAATGTGAAATATTGTACTTACGAATGTTTTCTTAAAAGTAATTACTCACAGTTCAACCCTTAGAGGAAGAGTTGACTGGTATCTACAATTCAGTAATAAAGAACGGTATGCTTTAAAGTATCCCGAGTATTGTAGTTTCAAATTTTCACAAGAAAGGAGTAGAGATTTACTTCGAATCCATAGAATGTTTCAGACAAGGATAAATTTATCAAAAGAAAACATAAACTAAATTCCAGGAATAAAAAAAATCTGCAGTAGAAATACCTTTAGTAATTGTTACATGTACAGAATCAAATTTGTTTTACTTTAATTGAAATCTGTATCTTATTGTATTTTCATTTGAGCAAATCAAAAGATGAAATAATCGCATTAGCATAATTTGATTTAAACAAACGAAGTTATGTAGCGAATTCCAATTTGAAGGGATATTTTTGAAGTCGTTGTTCAGTCTCAGTTAAGAAGCTCTAAAATGAACTACTGTGTAAAAAGATGAAAATTCTGAATCGATAAATATATGTGCGTGCGGATGAATTTCCTAATAATTGCTAGATACAAGTAATACACCAGTTTTGTTATTTAATTATTGAATTTAGTTTCTTTCATTGAAAAGCTGACTTTTAGAAATAATCCCTATCGATTTATTCCGCTTATTAAAATGGTAATACCATGTTATTTCGTGAGGAGTTCATTGTTATGTGAAATTTAATTAAGGATATTTCTTCTAGTGCTATTATTTGTGTAAAATTTGTATCGACGTTTGACTTATAATTTTCTTTTGATTGTCGTTTCTTATTGTAATCCCTCAGTTACTCGAAACTACAATAAGCGGTTACAGGTAGTAGTAACAGTTTACGGATGAAAGAAAAAATCTGCAGAATCGATCCACAATCTATTTTACAATGAGTTGAGGTTCTACTATAAAAAAATATCATTACTAGAAGTCAAAAACCGTTAAGGAGGCAATTACAACGGGCTATGGAAAAATATATAATGAAAATATGTCTATACTCAATATATTTAATCTTCGGCCACCTAAAATAAATAACTCCATCTTCAATTTTTATTATATATCCAAATCGAATTTATTTCAGAAACTTTTCGCATTCGAGCGATTTCGTTTTGTGTACACTAGGGTGGTCACAAGAAATCAACTTTCGAATTTTTGAGGGGGCCCCCCACAAAAAGTTGCCAATAGGCTCAAAAATGATATTGGTAAAGTTTCAGCTCATTTGCATAATATTAACTCGTGCCGCATTGGGGTTAAAATTTAGAAAAATCGTGGTTTTTCGGAAAAAAGCAGTCTTTCCATCATAAAATGGATAAAATTGAGTCTAGCAACATGGTGTTGATCTCGTTTCAGAAGAAAACTTCCCGCCTTGATGAGCCACACATAACTTTTGTGTAAGAACTTACAGATTTAACCCTCCAAGCGGTTGTCATGTCAAATCCCGTCCACGTTATTCCAGTTTTCACTGCAATACATCTATAATAATAATCATTTGTAATACTGAGATATCATAAAATATGTTTGATATTAAAGCTAGTATGTGATTTAGAAGCCTTTTTTTTAAATAATTGCAAATCTTCCTGTAAAATTTTACCGTAAAAACAACTTTAGATTATTTGTCCATTTCCAAAACGCTCAGAGGGTAACATTCGGATCATATCTAGTCCTAAAAAAAGCATATATCTATGCTTTTTTCAGGACTAGATACGATCCGAATCTTAAAAGTTGGCTTTTTAATGAAAGTTCAAAAAATTATATTTCGTCTTTATCCTCCTTTTGTTTTTCTTCGGTTTTTTTTCTTTCTGTGTACAAAATAAAGGTTTTAATTTTTAAAATAATCTGAAATTTAATAAAAATGAAATTTAAGTAAAAGAATGAACAGAAAATAAGGTCAAAGAAGGCATAAAATTGAGAACGACTAACGTTTAGATATATTTGATTATTAAAGTTATATATCTAAGAGGAAGCACATTATAAAGAAAATAAATTATTATTGTTTACAATTTTTTGTTAAAGTGGCTAGGCTTAGATAATGTTTCTTGCGAAGTTTGCAGCCTCTTTATCAAATTTTCAGTATTGTAATAATTTTAAGTCTTGATTGGGGTTAAAGTCTGAGTGGGAGTGTTGAACCATGCCTTTACATAAATATTTATTATAAATAAACAAATGTCTGTAATAGCTCTTTTTTCTAAATCTGTTAATGAGACCTGTTGCCTGAAAAGAAGTATTTTGAGACAATAAATTGCCTCAGACATCCACCTGGCATAATAAACAGCACCAGGTACTTTGAAAGAAATGTATATTTGGAGAGACTCCTTTAAAAATTAAACAATGTTGGGGTAATTCTTTATAGTTATCCCTGAGCTGTTGCTTTCTTAAATGTTCTGCAAGAAAATTTGAAAATTCTTGCTAATTTCGCGTTCTTTATGTAATAGTTTCATCTTCAATAGCAGTTTTGAACTTTGTCTTGCCCAACTTAGGCCACCCAATCTGAAATTTCTAAAAAATATCTGGATGAAGAGCAGTAGCTTCGCCCACTTTGCAATCAAAACAGATTTTAGGATGATTTCTAAAATATGATGGCGACAAGGTAAATATAGAAGATTTCGATGCAGTAATTGCTGCAACAAAAAAATGTACGTTCGCCTTAGGCAACAAGTCGTATCAAAACACATTGCCTGAATTTTACCAACTGCCTCCCATTCTTCAACTGCTGTAAATACAGCTTTTGCCTAAGAGTTATTCTCATATTATTTTCAAGCTGAGGAACTCCTATTAACTGTTCTTCGTGTCCACAGCTAAATAAAATCGCTATTCTCTCTACATTTTCTTTATTCAAAATATGAGGAAGCATTTTTCCATCCCAGTGAACAACAGCACCCTCTAAATCAGAATTTTAAAATCTGCTTTTGATGAGATCAATTCTTTGTTTTCGAAAAAATTCTTGTCTTCGGAGTCTTATTGCACGTCAAGGGTCCTGCACCGGAAAGATATTATGTGTTAGTGTTGAACCACTTTTACGTTATACCAGTATGTAAATCATAACGATAATATGGGAGCTAGGGGAGGCATAGCCCTTCCTTTCCCGTACGTATGGGCATTCATGTCCATTCTAAAAGTAAATAATAACAGACAAAAAAATAGCATTGTAATGAAGAAAACTTCAGAGGTTTGTCTTAGATGTTCTTCAACTGAAATACAAATCAAGATCTTTCTTCTGAAGTACAGAAATGCATATCAAATAAATAAATATATTTCACGAATTGTAGTTTAGTTATGAAAATTCTTGATTTGTTTTTTTGTTTTCTGATGCAAATAATACAAAAGACGGTCAAAATTACTTAAAATTCTTAATTTGTCTTTTTTTCACTAATTTTACAAAAATGCAGATTTTGGAGGGAAGATTCACAAACTGACCTAAAAAACACTGAATGTCATTAAATATTGGTTTTGTTGAGAGTAAAAGTTCAAACCAACAACATTTTTTACGAAATAAAACAAGAACCAGGTCTGTAGAGCAAATAGTTTATACTAAATGAAGGAAAAACTAGATATTTTAAGCAAAAATAGTAATTTTTCAAGAATTCAACCTCAATGCGGCACGGGGTAATATTATGCAATTGAGATAAAACTTTGCCAATCTCATTTTCTAGTCAATTGGCTACTTTTAGGGGGGTGCCCCCAAAAATAACATTAAAAAATTTTTTCCCGATATAACTTATGACCACCCTAGTGTACACAGACCCTCTTATATCAATGCTTCAAGCAGACGATCATTTTAATGAAAAAAAAATTAAACTATTTTAAACAGATTGAATCGCAATTTTTCCCTTCAAAGCCTGACAACCGTGATTTCAGTAAGACGTCATTGTCAGTTGAAACAGCTAATTTTGTCACGCAAATGATTCACTTTTTAAATCGCCTAAAAATGAGGGAACGGGCGAATTTCCAAATTTTAAAAGTAGCGTAGATTGTTTTCTATATTTTTATACACGATTATGAAAAATTTGAAGCGGATAGTACAAACGGTGCACATATTATTTATACTGCGATTATTAACTTTTTGTACTTTTTAATATTCTCTGAGGTGAAAGTTTTATCTTCCAGTGGTAGCCCACAACTGTTAGAGTGAGTCAGGAATCACCGTAACTATATAGTAGGATGCTTTAAAATGAAAATTCATATTTCCAACAATCGCGTGTTTGCATATTTTTTTTTTTTTTTTAGGTCGCAAGTTATTTCTTAGGTCGACGGTTTCGGAGTGTTTTAAAGTGACCGTGCAAGCCGACTTCTGCATTGATTCGTTTCAATGTAGTCTGCATTGATTCGTTTCAATTCGTTTCGTTCGTTTTGTACCGAAAACAGACAAAACGGTGTTACCAATAACAACTTTAATGGTGTTTAAGCAATTCAAAGCATGATATGTCTAAATCAGAATCGAAAGGTGGCATAACCCTTTTCCAATGCTGAAAAAAGGTCATACGTTGCCATCGCTCGACTTAACTACCAGCAAGATGGCGGACGATCGAAACGTTCATCGCGTGCCACCGATCGAGAGACCCTTTTTTGACGCAGCTGGCTGTGCCCAGCACAGCCAGCTGCGTCAAAAAAGGGTCAGTTGATCCACTACTTGCTGCCGAAACTCGTGTATCAGTGGTGCAGCCAGGATTTTATTTCGGGGGAAGCTGTGGGTAAAATTGTAAGGTCAGTTTCAATTATAAGCTCAATATAAAATTGAAAGCTAAAGTAGAGGATCAGATTTAGGAAAGGGGAAGCTGCATTCCCTCCCCCCCCCACCTCTCGCGCCTGATGTATAACTATAGTTCCTTACATTCGTCACAAGATACTTCCGAATAGAGATTGCAATCCGGCACCAATTTCAATCCGGTCGGATCCGGTTGATTGGCCACATCAAAACGATTTCACTTTTGTTTCAAAATTAACTGTATAAAAGATTTTTAAGTGAGTGTATCATAAAGTTTATAAAAAAGACCGTTTACGTCCTAAATGAACTTATCTTCAACTCTATTATAATTAAGCAACAATAATGAATAAAATGAAAAATGAAAATCTAGTATCTAGACTAACCAGTCAAGTTGTAATCTTTATAAGTCTAGATCTATATATGTTATTATTATATTATTATTATCAGATATAATATAATTGCGAAAATGTATTTGTAATCAGAACAAAACAATGGATATCAATGAAATAGTATTTGCGTTATTACATACTATAGTATAATAATTAATTATATTTAATTACAAATATTAAATGACATCAATGAAAATTATCTTGCAACTTACATTTCTTCGTGCAAGTTTCTTATATTGCCTAAATCTAACTTAATCAACTGAGTTCACAATAATTATGTAATTTCGCTACGCTAAGCAATCTTAAAATAATGATGACAGTTATCATACATCTGTTTAATGAATGGCACAACGATCCCAGTATCGAGTATTTTTCAATAAAATTTCTTTAAATTATAATTTTGGGTATATCGAGTTCAATAAATCAAGTTTGGCTTTTAAAAAAGGATCGTAGGAAACAAATAGTGTTCATCGCATCATCTGCCAATCGACTTCTTAGAGAGTTACAAATATAGCTTGCGTCTGAAAAGGCTCTTTCAGCTTCTACACTTGTCGGTTTCTCGTCAGCAAATAGTCATGAAGTATTGTCATCGAACTCCTTCATTTTTGTCTGCAGTCTTTTCCTTCCGGATCCGGTAAATTAGTAACGGATCCGGTAGACGTCTAATGATGCCGGATCCGCTGTATTACCGGATGCGGTTTTCCGGATTGCAATTCCTACTTTCGACCCGCTGAGTGTAAAAGCCCGTAGCACAATGATAATCATAGGAATAATTAGTATTTCTGTCCTTATTTCGGTCAGATTACTACCTGTGTAATCGCTTATGGCTGTAGCTGTAAACGGACTCCTCAAATCGTTATTGGAGGATCAGGAAAAATCCTACGTATGTATACTGACGATCAATATCAGTGTGTGTTTTTGAATATTCATAAGTTAATCCCACATTCCGTGTATTCATTCGAATTTCTATGTGTATTTCTTTAGTGTAGTCTTATATATAATCTTATATCTCATTTCTTCAAGTTCTTGTTCGAATTGAAAGAAGTATTATAATCCTTGAAAAAGTTTCGTGTTAAGAATTGACCGAAAAATCGATTTTAACCATTCTAGAATTTACTTTGAGTAACTTCTGCTTGATGCCTCATTGTACGCGTGTTTTTATATACGATCCATTTTGACCGACCACAAATCCACGTTGCCTCATTTTAGGGTAACGTCTGTATTTACGTACGCATGCATTCAACAGTAAAAAAAAAAAAAATAGTCATATGATGTTCAGATATTATCATAGGATTGCTGTATCATCTAGTTGGACACTTTTTTTTATTGAAATGGGGCAGCCTAGTTAATTTACATGATCACCGGAGACTTTCAATATATTTAAGACAATGGACATCTTCAATGCATTAAAATTCTATCATCAGTGAAAGTTTGGTTCCCGTACAAGATCAAATTCTTATACTTTTACACAATTCAGTGTGGTTTAGAAACATTTTTTCTGGTTTTGGCGATGATGAATGCCAATAGACTAATTAAAAACGGTTCCATTAGGTTCAGTTATCTTCACATAAATGATCTGAAGCTCATAAGACTGTTCCTTGATTTGCAGGAAATGCATGAACATTTCGACAAAAAAGCGTTTTTTGTAGTTAGACTCATGCACATCACAGTTAGACAGCGTCAACCGAAATAATTTACTTTTATAATACGCACGGATAGAGGTTTTATAAAAAAAGAGAATGAAGATTTTAAAACGGTTATTTTTAAAGATAAATTAAAAATAAATGTTCGTAGACTTTTTTGGAGTTTCATCTGTCGGAAAAAGGCAAAGTGATAAAGTGTTAAGAGCTGGAAATAGTATCAATCACAGTACACGGTAGTGTACTTTTTCAATGATAAATGGTTTGACAAATTGATACTGCACAAGATGAATTGCACTAATTTTTGTCAAGTACAGTACTGAAAAAAAGAAACGAAATCAAAATAGGAGTTTGAAGTTCTAATTGCCACACAGACATTATAAAAGATTTTTACCTCTATAAATGCATTCCATTATTGTATCTGATAATTTTTCTTCATTTCAAAAGGCACCTCATTTTTAAAAAGAACAAACTCAATATAATATTTTTACTTGATACTGTTAATATGCAGGGTAAAAATATAACAAATAGATAGATATATAAATAAATGAAATAAAAATCTCTGTTTTTAAATGAATAGTACATCAGTTACAATTCACTGAAAAAAAAGTGTCTCTAACGTTAAAGAGACATTTTAAACTTCAAGCTATAAGTTTAATGCATTTCAGTGTACTTCATCGAAATAAAGAAGAACGAAATGAATTACATATAAAATTCATAAAAGACTTTTACAAGAACTCACGTTCACGTATTTACAAGAAAGAAATATAACATACATTTTTATAATTCAATAAATGTAAATACGTAAAAAAAGGTTTAGTTGGTATTTTCTGTTTAAACTAACGGAGGATATATAAATACATGAACCTTTTAGTTAGTTGTAAAGTGTCTGTTGAAAAACAATAAATAAAACAAACACTTTTAATTATACTGAATTTTGGACGCTTACGCTGAAGAAAAATATTTCTTCATCTGGATTGATAATTTTTGAGTTTCAGTCACAAAATAATTTATCAGATATCCAGCGCACAACGAATAGATTAAGTTCATGCACTTAGTCTCTAAAAAAAACATTTATACACAAATAAATTTATTTTCTATACGTCACACTTCTTTTATAAGACGCTTTTTTTAATATTTATTGTCTCCAGTCTAAAAATCGAGCAATGAATCAGTCGCCTGCTCTCAGCAGCTTCAGCGCAGAACTTGCCATGAAGCAGGAAACATTTGTCATTTACATCTCACCAATCTTCACCTTGGTTGAGACGGGACCGACGTGATTCTTGGGCCGGGCCTGCTTGTGCATTCCGATGAGTCATCCAAAGAGGCCTACGGATGCTCGCTTATTGGTTCCAGCACTTAGATACGTCTATAGGCCTCTTGAGAAACGTCTATAGCCTCTTTCGATGACTCAACGGAGTGCACAAGCAGGCCCGGTAGAAGTTTCACGTTGTCCCCGGTTGAGGCCGCCTGCTGCATATGATTTAAATCTCTTAACTAGGAATCAAACCCAAAATTGAAATTTTGGAATCGAATCAATTCGAGCTTCGGCATGGGAACGTCATTTCTCAGGAAAAAAAAAAACTGCAGTGCCGCCGGGAATAACTACAGGTAACTCGTGTCACTCACTATTCATATGTGTCATTTTTACCTACTTCCTCGGCCTCTCTTTTCAGACTGAGATTGCAGCAGCCGGGTTTTGTCCCTGGTACGTCGCCAGTAACAGAGCCCGAAACCCTTCCAGCACTCGAGCACCGGTGCTTTTAACTGTGGGACACCGGCACCCATCCTAGTGTAACTTATGTGTCTATACAAACTTTACATTGTTACAGAAAGGCACAAGACCACGATGTTACGGTTTCCTTTGTTGGCGTTGATTAATCAATTCAAGTTTCAGCGTTTGAACGCCGCATCTCCCCCCCCCCCCCAAAAAAAAAAAAACCCCAATAAAAACAAACAAAAAAAAAAAAACTCCTCCAGTGCCGTCGGGAACTGCTACAGGTAACTCGTGTCACTCACTAAACATGTGTGTGTCATTTTTACTTACCTTCTCCGTCTCTCTTCAGACTGAGATTGCAGCAGCCGGATTTTATCCCTGGTGCCGGCCAGGAATAGAACCCGTAAACCCTCCGGACACTAGATTCTCGGTGTTTTACACTCTGGGCCACCGGCCACCCGTAATAGTACAGCTGATGGGTCTATATAATCCTTCCATTGTTACAGAAAGGTACGAAACAACAATGTTACGGTTAGCTTGCTGGCTTTGATATATTCACCTGCTTAATCCCTTAATTAATAATTACCTGATTGTTCCAACGGCGGTCGGCGATCGCTTGCCTCCCTCAGAAATGCGCCAAAAATAAATCTCCAAAAGTAAACCCTCCGTAGCAAAGCCTGCTGTATTTGGGGGAAATATCGCCCAAGCCCAGTAAAGGTCAGTCAAATTTTTAAAGATTGATATCGCTCGCGGTCTAATCAGGCAAATTACATGCAACAAAAGGAAAAGTTTAATTATTGAAAGTGTTGAAAATTAGTTTTACACATTAAACTTTACAAGAAAAATCCCATTTAAAAATTCGTAACACCGTATATGCATATATGCACACATATACAGGGTTACAGGTAACTGGAAGTATTTCTTTTAAGACGTGATAGGGAGCCAAAAATGCTACAATTTCCCCCCCGTATGCATGGCCGAAAATTAATTGTTTTCCAGAAAATTGAATTTTTAACTTGTTCCTTATATAACCCAAAATTTTATAATCAAGTTCAAAATTTTAAAAATCTTCTTATTAAAGGCTAATCAACTAAACAAGCATACTTTACGCAGCGTCGGAATTAATTCACACGACGCGCTACGCGACGTTTTTATCAGCGCCAAGTAAAACTCGCCCTTCTTTACGAATTACATGTCTTTGGGTGGACATTAATACATTTCGGCTGCCTAATTTTAAAACACAGTAAGGGACAAATTAAAAATTTTCCAGAAAATCAATAAAACCTATTCTCTTTTAGCCGCACGAAATGGTATTTTTGCACAACAAATTAACAGTAGATTACTGTCACAGATTAGGATGACAACATGTAGAAAAAAATGTATAATTTTTACTTGTGTTGTGATATTAGGTACTTACTAGGTTAAAAAGTTGTTGGATCGTGAAAAAAATTTATATTTGACCAATTCAAAAAGCACAGTAAGTGCACTTACTTTGTTATTAATTAGAGATTTGTGCAATAAATCAGTAGAATAAACTTTCTAGATAAAAGAACAATATTAGGGACAGTTTTTAATTTTATTTATTGAAAAGTTTCAATAATTATTAATAATAATTAAACAAAGAACAGAAAATGAAAAAAAAAAACAAATTAATTCAAAGCTGGTGTGTTTTTCTAATTTAATTTTTTCCAATGATATGCGTCTCACACTGTACTATGTCTTAATATATTACAATAAATATTTATGTAATAACGGCTGTTAACAATAAATACTAAATACAATTAATATATACTTCGGCTTTTTTCACAATGAAATCTATAAACGCAAAGTAAATAAAATCAAGACTTTCTGATAACATGTCCAAATAAAATTACTTTGTCATTTTACGCATTTTTAAAATATGTTTTAACTTAACAGATGATATGAAAAATTATAAACAATTATGAAAACTTACAATATTCTTACCAATGAATCTATTCTTCAAAACTTACTATTGATTCATTATTATTAATTAAGTCTTTAGACTATCATACACTTTCAGGGATTCACAAAAGGTTTTTAAAATTGTTGGACGTGTTATTTTGTTTTAAATTTGTCAAATTAAAAAAAAGCACTTACTAGGTTTATCCATTTTGATATCTATACGAAAAAATTAAATTATTGAAAAGTACCTAGTGAATTATGTTCACACGACTCTCTTAGAACGGAAAATGCTAAGAAATCCCTTTTGAAAAATTTGTCCCTTGCTGTGTTTTAAAATTGGCAGCCGATTTTAGGATAGCTGATTAATGGGAGAATTTTTTTTTTTGCAATTGCTTACTGCTATGTTATTTATTTCAAGAAATACGATCTTTTGAAAGGAAACATGAGAATTAAAAATAAAAAAAAAAATACATGTAATGGCTCGATTGAAATTTGAAAGTCGTTTTATACTTTTTACGATTATGTTAGCTTAATAAAAGTTTAATCTATGAAAATAAATTAAAATGAAATCCATTCAGTAAGAAGATTTTTTAAAATTTGCGCTTGAATTTCAAATTTTGAGTTATTCAAGAAAAATGTTAAAATTCAATTTTCTCGAAGACTATTGCGTTTCGGCCATACATACGCGGGTGAAAATTGTAGCATTTTGGTTCCCCTATCATGCCTTAAAAGGAATACGTCGAGTTACCAGTAACCCTATATATTATCTATGTTAAAAGAAGAAAACCATAGAGTGGCTGTGAGCTCGTGTTTTAATCTATACAAAGGACTAATTCACTACTAGTTTAAAAAACAAAAAAATATGGCGAAAGTATGGAGCTCCTTGTAATGGGGTATAATTCTTAAAAAATACATTGCTTTATAATTAAAGCACATCGCAAAACAAAATAAAAATCTACAGTAGTTCATTTGCAAATTACGTAGTAGGGTATATAGTGTTTCCCCTAAAGTCCTTTTTCACCCCATTAAATTCAGAACGCCTCCAGGGATAGTCATACAAGTCAGGTTGTCCATTCCATCAGAATAGGCGTCTCAAGGTCACGGATCTTTACCGTCTTTTGCTTGCAACTACGGTAACGGAAGAGGCTAGGAATACACTTACTTTTCGAGAAAGACACAAATTTCGAAAATTGCCAATCGCAACACTTACATTTTTATTCCAAGGTTGGTCTGCTGCATTGAAAAAACATGAACGGCTTTGGAATAATACACGTTTGACGAAAATTGGCAGCGTAAAACATTTGCAAAGAAGAGCATTCTAACGAAAATTGGCAGCGTAAAACATTTGCAAAGAAGAGCATTCTAACGAAATGGCAGCGTAAACATTGCAAGAGAGCATTCAACGACGATAAGCCCAGAGAGAGGGGAGTTGTTTGTATTGGAATTAAAATATTTCAAGTACCCTACTGTTAGTTAAACATTTCTACTGTCTGTCCAATTGAATTAATAGAGACCATGCCCAAGCACTTTCTCGCCGTGTTGACTTTGGTTCTTCTAATACATTCCGTTCTATGGGGATCTATGTAACAACCGAACCGATTATAAAACTTTTTTCATTGGCAGAAAACTACACTATAGCTGAGCATTACAGGCTAACTTTCGTGTATATAGCATAAATAGTTCTTTACAGGGACACTCAAAACTTCAAAAATTAGTACAATACGCTATATGGACATCTCGTAATTTCTGAACCCATTCCAAAGATTTTTCACTAATAGAAAGCTGCACTATTCCTGAGTTACATAAGCTAAAATGCTTACTCATAGCATAATTTACAGGAACACTCAAAATAATTCGTAAATATTGTCGCTGTTTCCATTCGCCAAATGAGTAAAAAAAAAAAAAAAAATCTAAATTTAGTAACTCTACATATACCATGTATTATACTTCATTTAAAATAAACAAAAAATAAATAATATTTAAATGTAGTCTTTTTTATCTATTGCGCAGGTGTCATAAACCTTTTTTATGCTTCATTTCTCTTTGGACCTAATTCTAAAGCCGACGAGGAAATCCCTTCTGGAGATTTGTCTTTACGTAATTTTCAAATTTCGAGCACAATAATGTCAAACAGAATAAGCTTTACAAATGTCGTAAATTAATAATGCTATTGATAATTTCACACTACAGATTAAAGTTATGAAAGACAGTACAATCATACAACAGTAAATGCAATTAACCTATCTGCACAGTATACGCAAGTTACGAAATTACTATTCTGGTATCTTTAATTAGCTCTTTGTGCGGCAAGACACCAATGTTTGTTTCACGCCGCTAAACTAGAGAGCAAAATAAACGTTTGAAACCAGTGTCCTGGAAATTATCGAGTAATTAATGCAGTGCGAAGTGAGTCACAAAGTTTTATCATTGTAATCTAACATTATTCTATTGGTAAATTTACCCTATAACTAGAATCAATTCCTGTACCAGGTAACTATTCCGATAATTAAGTAATTATAATAGGATAGACTTTGTTCTTTAAAGGATGGTTGAAGATAAAATCAGTTGAAATCGACTAAACATATTTATTTAGCTAATTCATATCATTTATTATTGACGAAAAAATTCATTTTGTGTATTTTTAAGGCTTTGAATACAGGGCCTGCAAACAATACTGCTTGCTTGGGTGTATAATCGGGAAATAAAAACCTAAAAACTCTTTGTTGTTTTCCAATTCGTCTCGTTGGCACACTTTCATCTAAACAAATTGATCAATACGACATTTCATTAATTCAAATGAAATTCCCGGTAGTTATCAAAAATGCTTCATAAAATAAACTTAAGTATGCAATTTACAATCGGTTAAAATTTAGGCTTCCAATGTTAATCAGAAATTGGAAAATTACTGTAAGTAAGGAGAATTTTGCAGATATTCTAATAAAAAAATTATTAAAAAAACACTACTGGTCAAATATTTTTAAAAGTTTTCAGAATTGTTTATTATTTGAAATTCGTTTATCGCAAAAATTATGAAAATTATAATGACATACGAAAAAAAGTTTCATAAAATGAATCCAAGCTTAACGATATTTTCATTTTTTTGGAGGGAATTTAAAAAAAAATTCCTAACGTTATAACATTAAGGTATGGCGATTGCAATGAGAATAATGAAAATTCGTAGCTCGCCGGTTAATTAATCGATTTATAGGGTTATCACGCTTGCTAGAAATTCGAGCACCTTTCTTGCCGAACAACTTTTGGACCGATTTTCTCTGTCGTTACCTTGACGACGGCGATCTCCAACTTTTTGCTTTTCGAACGAAAAAATCTGAATCGGCCGTAATTTCTACCAATCAGAGTAATTTTTTTCTGCTGCGTCATCTTCTGTCATGGGCGCCGACAGAATATTTACCGGGGCTGGGCTAAGACTACTCCGGGGGTGGGGCAAGATTACTCAAGGGGGGGCAAAGAATACTTCAAAGTATGGTTACCATGTTGGAAAGAGCAAAAAAGCAAGGGAAAACACTGCATACAAATATCCAGGGGGGCATTGCCCACCACTCTTGCCCTATGCTGCCGGCGCCCATGTCTTCAGAGGTTCAAAGCCTGGCTCGAATTAATGACGTAATGGTAGCGTGCAGATGGATATATCAGTGACATATCAGTGCAAGGGGTCGCCTTTCGCTTAGTTTCTACTTGCTAAATTCTTTATGACCGTAATGGGGTTGATGTTGTGTTCGATTCCAACTGTGCCATGTCATTCCAACGGATCGCCTTTTGTTCTGTTTAAATTTGGTAACTTTCTTATAACTTTAGTGAGGTCGATGGGTACGATTCCAATTGATCCCATGTGAATGCCAGGAGTGGTTGGTTATCCTTCGGGTTTGCGTACGAGGCAAGTTCCTTTTTCTACAAGTAAAGTTCCAATTGTGTTCGATTTCCACTGTGCATGTCGACGTCAGTGCTCTCTTTCGTTCCAGTTTTCTGATAGCTTTTTCTTCTACCTATAATAAAATATAAGTTGGGTTCGATACCCAACTTATATTCGCTATATGGTCTTTCTATGTCAATACCAGCAGTCTCGTTTCGTTCTGGTTCTCTGTTCGTTAACGTTTCTTACTGCTGTAGTGAGTTTGAAAATGGGTTCGATTCCCACTGTGACAAGTGAATGAAATGGGTCGTCTTTCGGACTGTTTCTATTTGGGACATTTCTTATAACACTAAGAGGAATTGAAATTGGGTTCGATTCCTATTGTTCCTATGTGAGTAACAGTAGTGGCATATCATTCCGGTCGTTTATCAGTCTTATTTCTTATTGCTGTAATAAATTTGAAGATGGGTTTGATTCCCATTGTTTCAATGGAACAGACAGTGGTCGTCTCTCGTTCTGTCCCCTTCGGTAAATTTCTTATAACTGTTTTGGAGAATATATTGGGTTCGATTCCCATTGTTCCTATGTGAATACAAGGAGTTGTTTATGGTTCCCGTTATGTAAAAGGTATGCTTCTCATTGCTGCAGTACTGTTAAAGATAAGTTCGATTCCCTTTCTTTCTGTGGCAATAAAAGCGGGGGGTTACCTTTTCTACTGTTCTATTTGGTAAATTTCTTATAACTGTTTTGAGGTTGAAGTAGGTTTCGATTCCCTTATTTCTTAACCCATTTGTGCCTGGATATTTTTGCGACTTTCTTCGATTTTTACTGATAACAGAAATAATAGATATATTTCTGATGTCAACTTCTTGAACAAGGGATGATTTCTTTTAAAATCAATATGCATAAAAATCGAAATATCAACATCCTACTGGGTCATGTTAAAATATTTTGTAGAGTTGAGGCTCAATACTCATGAATAAAGGCTAGGAAAAATAAATAACGTTTTCGACTACTAGCGAAAATACCGTCCCAAAAAAGGGACACTAGGCATAAATGGGTTAAATGAATACCAGGAGTAGCATATCGTCCCAGTTGTGTATTATGTATGTTTCTGATTGGTATAGAGAAGTTGGGTTCGTTTCCCGCATTGTCATTTGAATGCTAGGGGTCGCCGTTCGTTATATGGTAAATTTCTTACAACCGTAGTGGGGGAGAAGTGGTGTTCTATTCCCATTGTTTCTATAGCAATGACAGGGGGCGTCGTGTTTGGTTCTGTTCCTCTTCGGTAAATTTCTTATCACTTTTTTATCTTGTAAGTTTGGTTTGATTTCCATTGTTTCTATGGCAGTGACTGGTGTCGCCTTTCGTTCTGTTTCTGTTTGGAAAATTTTTCTAACTCTAATCGGGTTTCGCTCGATTCTCACTGTTTCTACTGAATGATAGGGGTCGTCTTTTCTTCTGTTACTCTTCGGTAAATGTTTTTAACTGTTTTAATGCTATCTTGGGTTCGATTCCCACTGTTTCTACGAAAATACCAGGAGTGGCATATGGTTCCAGTTGTGTGTTAGCTTAATTTCTTATTGCTGTAGTAAAGTTGAAGTTTGGTTCCATTCCCAATGTGTCAAGTCAATGCAAGGGGGTCCACATTTGTTCTGTCTCTATTTGGTAAATTTCTTATAACTTTAGTACGGTTAAAGTTGGGTTTGTTTCGCATTGTTTCTATGGCAATGACAGGTGTTCCCTTGCGTTCTGTTCCCCTTTGGTAGATTTCTTATATTTGTTTTGGGGTGTAATTTGGGTTCGTTTTGCATTGTTTCTTGGTGAATTCATCGAGTAGTACGTCGCTCCGGCTGCGTAATTGGTATGTTTCTTATTGCTGTAATGAGGTTGGGTTCGATTTCCACTGTGATATGACAATGCAAGGGTTCTTTTTTTTATTCTGTTTCTATTTGGTAAATTTGTTATAACCGTAGTAGGGTACAAGCTGGGTTCGATTCCATTTGTTTCAATGCCATTGATAGGTATCGCCTTTCGATGTGTTCCTCTCCGTTAAATTTCTTATAACTATTCTTGTGATGATAGTGGTTATTATTCCCATTTTTCCTAAGTGAATACCGGGACTGTCATAACGTTCTGGTTGTATATTAGATATGTTTCTCATTGTTGTAGTGAAGTTGGGTTCGATTCCCATTCTTTCTACAGCAATGATAGGGGCGCCTTTCGTTCTGTTAATCTTCGGTAAATTTCGGTCGTATAACTCTTTTGGGTGTTTTTGTTGGGTTCGATTCCCATTTTTCCTATGTGAATCTCAGGTGTAGCAGATCTTTCTGGTTGTGTATTAGATATGTTTCTCATTGCTGTAGTAAAGTTGATGTTGGGTTCGATTCCCATTCTTTGTATCTGAATGACAGGATTATCCTTTCGATTTTTGCCGACCAGCTAGTATGGTGGATAAAGGACCGTACTACGGTGTCGGGTTTAACCCATTTATGCCTAGCGTCCCTTTTTTGGGACGGCATTTTCGCTATTAGTCGAAAATGTTATTTATTTTTCCTAGCCTTTATTTATGAGTATTGAGCCTCAACTCTACAAAATATTTTAACATGACCAAGTAGGATGTTGATATTTCGATTTTTATGCATAATGATTTTAAAAGAAATCATCCCTTGTTCAAGAAGTTGACATCAGAAATTTATCTATTATTTATGTTATCAGTAAAAATCGAAGAAAGTCGCAAAAATATCCAGGCACAAATGGGTTAACTTCCGGTGGTCTAGGTTCGATCTCCGACTAGGCGTGGATGTCATTGTGTCCGTTCCTTCATAGGGGGCAACGTTGGTCCACCTACTAGGTGCCCCCATAATAAAGTGACCAAAAACTCACTTTAGTAGTGGCCAATACCTCCAAGGCATTGTTAAGGCCCGCCATTCAAAAAAAAAAAAAGATATGGGTTCGATTCTCAATGTTTCTATGTGAATACTAGGAGGCAAATCGTTCCGGTTTTGTTTTACGTATGTCTCATTGCTGCAGTGATTTTGGGTTCGATTCCCACTGTGTCCCCTTTCGTTCTGTTTCTCTTTAGTAATTTTTTTTTATAAGTGGTGATAAGTTGGGTTTGATTCCCATTGATTCTATGCAATGAAAGGGGGTGTCGCCTTTTCTTCTGTTTCTCTTCGGTAAATTTCTTCTTGTTGTCTTCTTGTTGTTTTTGATGCCCCTGACAACCGCAACGGCGGTGCCAGATCCCCCCCCCCCCGAAGGGAGGCAATGGCTAGAGGGGGTGCGCCTTCAATTTTTGCCTTTGACTCTCCTAATTTTGAACCAATTGCCCCAGTGGGGGAAGTACGGTTTAGCCCGTGAACCCCTAATTTTAAACCGATTCCAGAGGACGGGCCCACTCACTGAAATCGCCCCCCCCTCAGAGGTATCGTTTAACAACTTGGAGGACTTTGAATCCATGATAGATTTTACGTGCACCAGCTCCCATTAGCGTACACGGTCCCACAGTAGTCGAGCCGAGAGGAAATTGACCCTCCCAAGCACTGGCCAAGCCGGATCTTGCTTCACTTGCCGTGTTCTAATGAGGATGAAGTTTAGCGACCAGACCACTGCGGGCCGTAAATTTCTTATACCTTTTTTATGGTGTAAGTTTGTTTCGATTCCCATTTTTCTTAGCAAATAGCAGGAGTGGCATATCGATCTGGCTGTGTATTAGACATGTTTTTTTTATGTGGGTTGTGGGTTTAAGTTGCGGTCGATTCCCATTGTTTCTATGGCAATGAAAGGGGTCGCTCTTCGTTGTGTTCCTCTTCGAGTAAATTTCCTATGATTGGGGTTGAAGTTGGTTCGATTCCACTATTTCGTATATGAACATATGAATTTTCATGTCGTTCCGGTTGTGTATTAGGTATGTTTCTTATTGCTGTATTGAAAATGGGTTCAATTCCCTCTGTGTCATGTCAATACATGTGGTCTCCCTTCATTTTGTTTCTATTTGGTAATTTTTACTTTCCGAACATGTACCATGTAAGGAAAGTATTGTAATCATGAAAAAATTCCAATTCGAGATTTTGGTGTATTGACACGTTTTGAGGTCTTCTGAATTCATTTATGCTATTTTTACGAGATGTATGTATGTATGTGTGTATGTGTGTGTGTATGTGTGTGTGTTTGTGTGTATGTGAGTGAACACGATAGCTCCTGAACGGTGCATTCGATTGAGCTCAAATTGGGTATATATGTTATAAACCACCATCGTAAGACCCGTATTGATTTTGATGTATATAGGACTTACAGTTTTTCTACAGGGCTAAAACAAAGATTTCTTTTACATTATGGCCTATGGGGAGAAATTCTTGAAAGTGCGCTAGCGTTTAAACGGTACATTCGATTGAGCTTCAATGTGGTATATATATTTGAATTATTCATCGATTAAAATTTATTTAAATGCTTGGTAACGATCTTAATCGTAAGTGTTCGGAAAGTCGAGTGGAGTCACTCCAGATTTTTTATAACTGTATTGGGGTTAAAGTTGGGTTCGATTCCCATTGATTCTGGGGCAATGGCAGGGACGTCCCCTTTTGTTCTATTCCTCTTCAGTAAATTTCTTATGTCTTGGGGTTGAATTTGGGTTCGATACCTATTGTTCCTAGCAAATACCAGGAGTGGCATATCGCTCTGGCTTTTTATTAGGTATGTTTTTTATTGCTGTAGTGAAGTTAGGTTCGATTCCCATTTTTTTCTGTCTGAATGATAGGGGTTGCCTTTCTTTCTCTTCCTCTTCGTTAAATGTCTTATAACTGTGTTAGTGTTTATCTTGGGTTCGATTCCCACTGTACCTATGTAAATACCAGGAGTGTGTATAGGAGTGGCATATAGTTCAAGTTGTTTAACCCATTTGTGCCTAGATATTTTTGCGACTTTCTTCGATTTTTGCTAATACAAGTAGTAATAGATAAATTTCTGATGTCAACTTCTTGAACAAAGGGCGATTGCTTTTAAAATCAGTATGCATAAAAATTGAAATGTCTACATTTTACTTCGTAGTATTAAAATATTTTGTGAAGTTGAGGCTCTATACTCGTAAATAAAGGCTAGGAAAAATAAATAACGTTTTCGACTAACAGCGAAAATGCCGGCCCAAAAAAGGGACACTAGGCATAAATGGGTTAAATTTCTCATTGCTGTAGTGAAGTTGGTTTCGATTCCCACTGTGTCAAATCACTGTCTTATCGTCTTATCCACTTCACTATGATGGGGCCTAAATACTGAAGAATAGACTGAAAACAAGAAGGTTTGAAGTAATCCGTTTTTTTTTTTACTCTCCCCAACCCCTTCACCAATACCGTAAGCAATGCAAACATTTCATTCGAAACTTGAAACACTAGTTTTGTATTTCAAGGTGGCAGATTTTAATAGCTTTTTACAAATAGTAATATATGTTCCTGAAAGATTGGCGCGGTTGAACTCCTCCCCACCCCCTTGGCTAAGGCCTTGTCCTTCATGGAATATATCAAGAGATTACTCTTTCCTTTATCATAGTAACTTTGTTTTTAAACAATCTACAAAGCATCATAAATATAAGCAATTTTCCGCTTATTGAAATGACATTTCTATTCGCACAGCAGTACTGAAAGTGTAGAGATTGCTGAAATTTAACCCATTTGTGCCTGGATATTTTTGCGACTTTCTTCGATTTTTACTGATATCAGAAATAATAGATAAATTTCTAATGTCAACTTCTTGAACAAGGAATGATTTATTTTAAAATCATTTTGCATAAAAATCGAAATATCAACATCCTACTCGGTCATGTTAAAATATTGTGCGGAGTTGAGGCTCAATACTCATGAATAAAGGCTAGGAAAAATAAATAACGTTTTCGACTGATAGCGAAAATGCCGTCCCAAAAAAGGGACGCTAGGCATAAATGGGTTAAAATTGGTTTTGATAATATTAATTTTACCTTTTTCGTATGCCAGAATTTCGTATCTCCAAAATTACTGAAAAATTCTGGCTAATTGACTCAATACCAACGAACCTCCACCACCACCTACTGAAATAATTAATACTAAATTTAAAAACTATTCGTGCTTTTTTTTTAAAAAAGTGCTCCATTCGTCAGCGTTTTCCAGAATTTTTACGCTGTGAAAGGGGGATGTCGGGGGTCGAAATGGTCTTTTCTCATATCTCTTGCTTTCTCCCAGTAAAAAAAAAATTCCATAAAATTCTTGAAGTGAAATACAACACTCACGAATAAATAAAACTGAATTTCAGAACATTTTGAAATTCGTCGTCCAGAGGAGGTGCGCGGTTGTCCCAGTTTTAGCACGAAAACTAGTGGAGAAAGTTGATGAATTTACGAACACTAGGGAAATCATCAATATTTCACCTAGTTTTTTGTTGTCGCATTTGGATAATTATTTTTGGACTTGCTTTCAAGAATCTGCTCATAAATATTCGTCGAATAAAGTGGGAAATCATAACGACAGTTTTTGCTAGCACAGAAAGAGAGGAAACTTACAGTTAGTTTATAGGGCAAACGCGAAGTAGCAGGGGTGAATGGGAATCCAACCCAAGAAGCAATTAGCGGAGTGAAGGACATTCCCTTAACCTCTCATCCATAGGCTCTCCTGATTCCGATTCAACAGGTCGTTGAAATTAAGCACATGATCCTGACATATACCGACCATTAGAACAATAACAACAACAACACAGCGAAAGCGTCCAGAAAACTTATTAAAATGGCGGACATCTGTTGTTTTGTGATTGTGAAGTTCCTATATCTTACTGTTTTCGTACTGGGTTTAGCTGGTAAGGACTGTGTACCAATGATTACCATACGGAGCTGATCTAGAGGAATGTCATGCAGAATTGCACTGCTGGCTTGCAGATTAGCCTTACTTTCAGTCAAAGCTCATCAGGTTTCGAAAAATGATGATCGTCAGCTGGGAATAACAGAACTCACAGTCGTAACAAAATAGAAGGTAAGAGTTATTTATTACGTCCTGCTTGCTGTATGAAATTGATTTGAAAATCAGTTTAAAGAGCTCATTTTATAGTTTTGAGATTTGAAATTCTTTGAAGGAGGCTAGATAACATACATTAATAGAAGACACGAACAGACTGATTAAATAAGTAAATCGGCTCATAGTAAGGCTTATATCTGTAGCAGACTATGTATAACAACGTTTAAGTTTGTGTGGACTATGTTCCATAACCAGGGCCCTTGCTAAAGGGGGGGGGAGGAGTCTCCTGCGAACACTCGCAAAATTCTATTACACTTTGCCAACTAGGTATCTAATTTTACAAAATCGATGAAAAAATTTTAACGATAGCGATAATTTACTTTCTATTTCCGGGAAACTTGCAAAATTACGCAAATCCAGTTGGCTAAAGTAAAAAAGTTAGTAATAGAGTTGATAAAAATATAAATAAAAAGCGATACTTGACTTGACAGTTTATCGACATTCCCCCTCCCCCTAAAAAACGTTTTAGCAATGGCTCTGTATATAACTTAAATTTTCAATTTACCCCCCCCTAAAAGCATGGAAAATGGATTAATATTCATATATTTTTCATTTTCCCCACAAAGTTGAGAAGTGCTTCAATTCGGTTTGTCAGTTCGTCCGTTCATCCTCAAAGTGCCATAAATATCCACCAGTTATTATGATTTTATGTATGTTATTACTATTTTCTGTACCATGCAGCAAATTGGAAATGGTGCATGTAGCATTGAGAGTTCTTTTACAGGAGCATCCAGAAAAATTAAAATACAGGGTGTCCGAAATTAAACGACTCTATTTCAAAGTATAGTAATCCCCCTTATAACACGGTAGATTCGTTCCGCGTTATAGGAAAATGTGTTGTAGGAGTATTCTTGTATAACACGCTCTATGACACCCCGTATAACGCGTTATGTACAAATGATTAAGTAAATGAAATATTAAGGAAAAATTAAATTTGTGCGAAATATGTGCATCTTATTAAAATCAAACTAAGAGCATTTTAAATAAAACACTTACACATATGTAACTAAAAAACAGTTAATTAAAAAAAATTACATAATTCCAAAAATAGTTATTTACATGTTTTTTCGCTGTCGGAGCTATCTGAAAGAACGCTCCGCCGACATCTTTTTTTAATAAAATTTTCAAATATTTCACAATTTGAAGCTTTGTTATTCTCTTTACTTGAGAGCATAATGGGAAATCCCCGCGTTATATGGTGGAAACACGTGTCATACGAGGGACATGAAATCGCGTAATATGAAAACGCGTTATAAGAGTACCGTGTTATAGGGGGGATTACTGTACTCTACAGATGAAACTGTTGTTGAGAAAGTTATGAAATTTTGTGTATAGACATAATGAAAGTATCAGTACCTATTGTGTCTATGGTAGTGACAGGTGCAGCCTTTCTTTTTTTTTTTAATTCAGTAAATATCTCATAAGTATAGTGGGTTGGGTTTGAAGTTGTGTTCGATTCTCACTTTTTCTATTGCAATGACAGGTTTGCCTTTTTGGCCCTGGCTTTCAATTAGGAATGTTTCTTATAGCTGTAGTGATGATGAATTTAGGTTCGATTCCCACTGTGTCTATGTCGACGCCTGAGGCTACGTTTCGTTGCGGTTTTCTGATAACTGTTTCTTATACCTGTAATGAAGTATAACTTGAGTTCGATACCCATTGTTTCTATGTCATTTGAAGGATTCGCGTTTCGTTCTGGTTGTGTATAGATATGCTTGTTTTAGTAACTGTATTTCGGATTTGTTTGCTTTGCCCGAAGCCTGCTTACAAATGCATGTCAGAACAACAACACAAGGGGGGTACTCTCCATGGGGGTCTTTCTAAGGGGTTCTAACCCGTATTTACGCTAGTTTCGGAGAAACCCACGGAAAATTCCGAGCGGTTAGGTAGACCGACACAAAATGGCTCCCGAACCCGGGACCTTAACACTTCGGCCTTCTACCATTTTCAGTGACAGAAACACTGCGCCCTGGTGAGGCTATAGATATGCTTTCTAAAGTTGGAATGGCGTTGTATTCGGGTTCGATACCCGCTTTATTAGTTCAGAACCAGCAGTCGCGTTGCGCTCCGGTTCTCTATTGGGTATATTTCTTACTGCTGCAGGGCCGTTGAAGATGGGTTTGATTCCCACTGTGGCATGTGAATGTAAGGGGTTGCCTTTCGTGCTGTTTGTATTTTGGTGACTTCTTGTAATTGTGTGGCGTTCATGGTGGGTTCGATTTTCATTGTTTCTATGGCAGTGACAGGTGTGGCCTTTTATTACCGGATTTCAATTTGGTGTTTCTGTTATATCCGTAGGGTGTGTTGAAATAGGATTAGATTCCCTTTGTTTCTGAGTGAGTTCAAGGAATGCGGTTTTGTATTAGGTAAGTTTCCTATAGCCTTATAGATCTTTAATTTAGGTTCGATTCCCACTGTGTCCTCGTCGACGTCAGGGGTAGCGTTTCGTTGCGGTTCTCTTGATAGCTGTTTCTAATGCATGTAATGAAATATAAGTTGGATTCGATACCGATTGTTTCATTGTCATTAGCAGCAGTCGCGTCTGGTTCCGGTTCTCTGTTCATTACGTTTCTGACTGCTGTAGTGAGGTTGAGAATGGGTTCCATTCCCACTGTGACTTAATGCCGCATAATAAGTTTGCCGCATAGGTTTCTTAATGCCGCAAGTAGGTTGAAGTTAGGTTCGTTTCCCATTGTTCTCATGTGAATTCATGTGCATAAGGCTCGATTCCCTCTATTCCTTTCGTTTTGTTTCTATTTGGGAAATTTCTTAGAACCATAATGTGGTTGAAGTTGGGTTCCATTCCCACCGTGACGTGTCAATGCAAGGTGTCACCTTCCGTACTGTTTCTAACGGGGAAACATCTTATAACTTTTGTGAGGTTCATGTCGGATTCGATACACATTGTTTCTACGGTAGTGACAGGTGTAGCCTTTCAATTATTTTATACTAGCTGCGTGCCCGTTCTCCGCACGGTAGGGAACGAAACTTTATCTTAAATGTATAGTTCGAATTGATTCCAGTGATTTGGAATCTAAAAATAAGCAAAATGATTTGACTCTTGGCGTAAAGTTACTCATTAGTTATTTGTAAAGGTAGTATAAGTACTGACCTGAGACCATTGTTAATATTATGACACAAAAAACTATGTCGGTGTCATTCGCGATTAGAAAAGAAAAGCGTGACGGGTTGCAGTGAAAATTCCTAATTTTCAAAATGTCTCATTTCTACATCATACTCTTTTTTAGATTTAAGTTATGCCATTAATACCTTAGATACTAACATGATGTGGAGAACCGTTTTATTTTATAGTTAGTAGTTGTGTACCCACTCTTTGTAGGGCAAGAAGAGAACATTTTCCTAAAATGTAATCATAACTACTTGTGACAAAACAGAATCTGCACGAAAAAATATAGTTCTATTACAGTCTTTTCTGTTGAAACTACCGCGGGATATATTAACGCGACGTAGAATTACTTAAGTTTAATTAGCTGTGATGTAATACGGCTGTTGAAAAATGAATAGAAGACGTAGTTTCACGAAATATTTATTAATGCGGTATATTGCGCTTTGTTCAATATTGCCTTAGAATATCTACTTACTAATACTATCTTTTACTGATACCAATAGAATATATTTTCGTTTTGCAACCGTTAATGCTTAATTTAAAGAAACGGTTTAGATATTTGCCACGAATGTCGTCTTTTACTCTATGGTGATTCTTTGCAATTTACGCATTAACATAAACGATAATTATTTCACTTTATGGTTGCCACTAAATCAGCTCTCCATAAATTTTCACGCATAATTCTTGTCAGATTGGCGTATTTAGCACCAGGGCCCTATTATCACATGGGCAAATCGGGACTTTGCCCAGGGCCCCCGGCTCGAAATGGCCCCAATTTCAAATGTTGTTCATTTTTTTATAACAAAATTTTATGAAAAATAAAACAAATTTCATAGATGGAGGGGGGGCAAATTCATAAATGCACGGGTCCCCCTTTTGGTCATGATCAGGTCCGGTTTAACACCCGCAATATATTTCCTGAGATTCGAAAACGTGTCCCGTTTAAAATCTCAATTGAAAATAATGCTGGATAATTCACTGGTGAAAAAACAGCATTCAATTCTTTTTCTGTCAACGTAAAATAAAATATAGTGTTATTTCATGCGTGGGGTATGTTTTGCTTGTGAGTCCGTTATTCTGATTGAATTCGGAAAGGGGTTTTAAACTCGTGACATCAAAATGACGCACATTTCACATGCGAAAACTCAGTTATTTTAAATTAATTTTATTTTTTTTTCAACTGGCAATGTTAATCATTGTTACTGTCTCCAAGACAACCAAACCGCAAGATATCATACCGAAATTTTTAAGCAGCTGCTATTGAAATGAAAATCCTTCTTTACTTAAAAATTTGTAAAAAAATCTCCTAATTTATATATTTCTCTGGTTTCTCTTAAAAGAGGGCGAAATATATGCTCCGTCATTTTACAAAATATAAAAAAGTTATGACGGATAGAATTCAAGATGCAGCAGTTTAAAATATATTTTACGAAAGTCAGCGTCAAATTTAATTTTATTTGAAAAATTCCCCAAAATCTGCAAATTATGTTGCACAGTCCGAACAAACAGTTTTTAAAAGAAAATTTTCTCCTCTATCCGATAATGTAAATATCGTTTTCTTGCGATCGTAATTACCGCCGTTATTACGTATTAAGCGAGATATAATCGCTAAAAATCGGACAAAACAAAAAACAAAACATTTTCTAAGTCGAATTTCGAAAAAATCACTTCGAGGCATGTTAGGATCTGTCCTAGTGAAGCCGTATGCATAATTCGGTAGGTCTGCGACCAACCGT
This sequence comes from Cheiracanthium punctorium, assembly GCA_038373885.1. NCBI lineage: Eukaryota > Metazoa > Arthropoda > Arachnida > Araneae > Cheiracanthiidae > Cheiracanthium > Cheiracanthium punctorium. The sequence continues at coordinate 86,454 of JAWZYV010016552.1, read as the reverse complement.
CTCGGCGCATGCTCACGAATGTGCTGAAATCGGACATTTGAGTAGCTTTCTACCCTGAAAATTGCGAAAAATCGTTAAAAATTAGGGAACGGGTGAATTTCCAGAATTTTAAAGCAGCCTACGGCCTATTCTATGTCGTTTCACGTGTATGTGCAAAATTTCAAGCCGATCGGTCTGACCGTGTGGGAGGAGTTCCCGGACGAACAAACAAACAGACAAACTTTCACATTTATATAATAGATTTTTTTATTCAGTCAGTATGTCATAAGTGTATAGTGGGGTTGATATTGGGTTCGATTCCCATTCTTTCTGTGTGAGTACCAGGAGTGGCATATCGTTCCGGTTGGGTATGAGAAATGTGTCATAGCTGTAGTGGTGTTGACTTACGTTCGATTCCCATTGCGTGTCTGTCGAAGCCAGGGGTGGCCTTTCGTTCCGGTTTTCTGATATGTGTTTCTTATAGATGCAATTACATATAAGTGAGGTTTGATACAAATTGTTTCTGTGCCAATACCAGGAGACGCGTTTCATTCCAGTTGTCTAAGGCAGTGTTCGTACGAAACCTAGATTTGCTAAAATTCCGAACTTTTGAAATAGTTTTGTATAGTGATCTGATATTTTAAAGGTGGACCCGTTTTTCATGAAATAGAAAAATAAGTTCTCTCGAGTATCTCAAATAGTAGGACATTTTAGAACAATTTTTCAAATGTTCGGAATTTCAGCAAATTAAAATGCATATAAATACAGGGTTTGTACGGGTGCTTAAAGTTGTAATGTTGTTGAATTCGGGTTCAGATCCCTCTTTACTATTTCCATACAGGCAGTTTCGTTTCGTTCCGATTTCCCATTGGGTATGTTTCTTACTGCTGTAGTGAGGTTGAAGAAAGGTACGATTCCCATTGTTTCTATGGCAATGACAGGGGGTCGCTTTTTGTTCTGTTCCTCTTCGCCAAATTTCTAATAACTGTTTTGGGGTTGAAGTTGAGTTCTATTTCCATTAATCCTATGTGAATACCAGGAGTGACATGTCCTTCCGATTACGCTTTAGGTAAGGTCTTTATTGCTGGGGTGAAGTTGATTTTGGGTTCGATACCCACCGTGTCATGTCATGCAAGGGATCGCCTTTTGTTCTGTTAATCTTCGGAATTTCTTATAACTATAGTGGTGAAGTTGGGTTCGATTCCCATTATTCCTATGACAATAATCGGGAGTCACCTTTCGTAATGTTTCTGTTAATTAAATTTCTTATGACCTTTGTGGGCTGAAGTTCATTTGGATTCTCATTGTATGTCAGTGACAGGGGTCACCTTTCGCTTTGTTTACATTTTGTAAATGTCTTATAACGGTTGGTTGATTGAAGTTGGGTTCCTATAAAATTCTTTCTGTGTCAGTGGCAGGGGTCGTTTTTCGTTGTGTTCGTATTGGCTAAATTTCTTATAATGGTTTTGGGGTCGAAGTTGGGTTTGATTCCCATTGATCCTAAGTAAGTAGCAATAGGGGCATGTCGTACCGTTGTTATATTAGGTATGTTTCTAATTGCTGTAGTGGTGTTAACCCATTTATGGCTTGTGTCCATTTTTTTGGATGGCATTTTCGCTATTAGTGGGAAACATTATTTATTTTTCATAGCCTTTATTCACAAGTATTGAACCACAACGCTACTAAGTATTTTAACATGACCCAGTAGCATGGAGATATTTCAATTTTTATACATAACTAGCAGCCTACGCCCTTTCGAAGCCGGCAACCAGATGCGATGCTTACCCTGTCGGGCCGCCTCTGATTACAAAAGTAAGATGGTTACATGATAAAAACCTACAAAAAGGTAGAAATTATTTTCGTCCTATATTAATTCTGAAGAGCTTTTGGATATATTGGCTTTCGTCAAAAAACGAAAAAAAAAAAAAAAAAAAAAAAGCTGAAACACTAAGATTTTAAATATGCACTATAAAATGCTATATATTAAAAGCAACCGTAATCTATGCGTCTTCCCTATTTTCTTTACTTATTCCGTTAAGTTGGAAAGTGCATCATTATTCATGATTGTGATTAAACAAAATTAAAATTGATATTTCCATCATCCTTTTAGAGGATGTAATACAACAGAAACAGATGGGGGGGGGGGATGCGCAGAAAAATGCACAATTCGAACTGAATGAATGTTTCAAAAACTTATTTTTTGTTTGTCTGTGTGGCATGTACTTGGGATTTGTGCTAGGCCCGAAGCCCGCTTATAAAGGCATGTCAGAAGGAAAAACTTATTCAGGTGTAATCTTTATCCAGGCGTAGCAGACGATAAAATGATTTTATTTATAAAAAAACTGCCAATCCTATAAGTTTGCGCCATCTGTCGACTGCTATGTAAAAGGAAAACTCAACTGTATTCTTTTTTAGGATAAAATATAGATTTTTTTTTTGTACATTATAGAAAGTTTTTTTTTCACGCAATAAAAAAAAGCCTATATATCCAGGATTTTAACCGTCTTTATTCCAAACTAGCTGCTTACCCGTTCTCCGCACGGTAGGAGACGAATATTTTCCTTACACACATATAATTCGATTTAAACCCAGTGATAGGAATCTCTTATAGAGAAAAATTGCTGGAGTTCTGACGAAAAGCTGACTCCATGAGTGGAAATTTGAGACGATTGCAACATGACACAAAAACTGCGTCATTGTCACTGGCAATCAGGAAAGTAAGAACTTTACGGTATGCAGACGAAACGTTTCTCTTTCGAAAAATGCCTTATTTCTACATCATATAATTCTATTTTTTTAGGTTTAATTTATAGCATTCATACATACCATATGAATAACTTTACATGATGTTGAATACTATTTTATCTTATCTTGCATTTCGTAAAGCGTGGACAATGCATTAGCAGAGTTATGTTGCAGATGACTTTATTAAATTTTACTCAAATTTAAAAAGCCTACACGAAACAATCGATGCACATTGTACGTTCAGAAACCAAAAATGCATCCTGTTTCCGTGAAGATCTTGTCGCTTTCGCAAATGAAAAAATTTGTGACGTAACTTAAGCGGAAAAGCTTATTACGCTTACTGAACTCTTAATACAATAGCACACTTGTTACATAAAACTAACGTTGATCTCACTGCCAATTCACCCTAAATAAATAACTAATTTCATATTTTATTTTTAACATAGATTAATTGCATAGTGTCAAATTCAATATTAAACAAAATCTGAAATCGTTTCTAGAGCTCTAGGTCTTGTAACTGGAGTAACTGGAAGATATATGAAAAAATAAATAGAACTTTAACAAAAACTAATTTATATGAAATATTCTAAGCACATTGGATCCCGTTATTCGGAAAGATTCCACAAACGCCATGGGAAGAAAGAGCAATTAATTTCATATTATATTTTGTATTCCTTGCAAGCGCCTTTGTTATGTACATGATTGCAATATCATTCTCGTACACGATGCTTATCCTATAGTCTCTGGTGATTTATTTTGGATTTTCATTTCATATTCCTGACTTTTCATACTTTTGAAATTTTGTTGCTTTGCGCATGTGAATAATCGATTATCATTTCGCATTACGGCTACCAATTAAATAGTTTCCCATATCGCTTCTTTCACGTTAACGACGTTAATCTGCCTTTTTCTAGTTAAAAAAAAAACGCCTACTAAGTTTCAATGCTTCAATTAGACACACAGAGGGGTTAGGCAAATACGCACCCGGCAAATTGCTTCCTTATGTCCGCCGAAGCAGCACATACGTTAGCGTGTAATGTGCTTCTCCGGATAATCTGAAAGCAAAACAGAAGACAATGACGTGAAAATGACGTCACACGCGAAGGAAATATGTTAAAATTCTATTTGTTTCATATTTAATGCGTTTTCACTTTTTTGGGGCTTAAGAGATGTAGAAATGAGTGGTTTCACTTAATTATTAAATTGAACAACTTAAGTGGCAACAATGCATTCCGTTGCTACGGAAACTGTAGCAGTGTTAAAAATAGAATATGAAATGATTTATTTATGTTTACTTTGCTAGAACTGCCATTTTGGCGTAATTAACGTCGTCAGTCGATGGCAAATAGCCCAAATGAATCACACATTAAACTTCACAATAAATGCAATAATTTAAAGACATTACCAGCTAGTCTAACTGGGTTTAAAAAATATTCTCATTCATCTCAAACAGCATTCGTATTTATAAAGACTTCCTATTTTATTACACCTTGTTTGGCGGGATTAAAAAATATTATCTATTCATACGCTCGTAACACCAACTCATATCAATCGGGGCATAGAATTAGCAATACAAATGATAAAGTTTAATTTTCTGAAATTTGGCGGGTTTCCCTAACTTAAATCAATTTATTTAACTTGATGAAAATCATTTAAAATCGGCTTAATAACTGCATTATTTCTGAACAGAAAATTAAAATTTCAGGCTAAATTCTAGTAAAACCTGCACTTGTTTTTAAAAATACTATTTCTTTAAGCTCTCAGTAAATTGCGCCAAGCCTAAAATTGTGTGCAAACCACTAGAATCCACTTTCCCAAATCGCCATATAAGCCATTATTTTCGCCAAATTATAAGGTTATGCACTTTAGTCTCTGAAATTTACAAATCCCTTTTCTTTTGCGTATAAAAAATATTGAATTCCTGCTCTGATTTCCCGCGCAGACGATATTTTAATTAAAAAATAACCTAGCAAATATTCGAAACAGAAAAAAAGTATTATTCCTTTATTTTTAATGCAAGAGTGTAAATCATTTAATAAATTCGCCAAACATGGCAACCTCGATGCTTATTTCTCACATTTTCACTACAGGGGTTACAATCGCGTAGTTGCGGAGAGCAAAAATTAGTGTTTTTGACGGGGTTTTTTATCAATATCTCCTAAACTAATTCGAATTTCAAATTAGCGGAAGACCTTCCTCGGAATTTTTCAAATAAGTGGACACCTCGATTGAAACTCAACTCCCAGCGGTTTCGGAGGAGATGATGCTACACACAGACAGACAGACGCGCACAGATTTTAATAGTATAGACTAGCTGCTTACCCGTTCTTCGCACGGTAGGAGACGAATATTTTCCTTACACACATATAATTCGAATTAAACCCAGTGATAGGAATCCCCCTATAGTGAAAAATTGCTGGAGTTCTGACGAAAAGCTGACTCCATGAGTGGAAATTTGAGACGATTGCAACATTATGACAGAAAAACTGCGTCATTGTCACTGGTAATCAGAAAAGTAAGAACTTTACGGTATGCAGACGAAACATTTCTCTTTCGAAAAATGCCTTATTTCTACATCATATAATTCTCTTTTTTAGGTTTAATTTATAGCATTCATACATACCATATGAATAACTTTACATGATGTTGAATAGTATTTTATCTTATCTTGCATTTCGTAAAGCGTGGACAATGCATTAGCACAGTTATGTTGCAGATGACTTTATTAAATTTTACTGAAATTTAAAAAACCTACACGAAACAATCGATGCACATTGTACGTTCAGAAACCAAAAATGCATCCTGTTTCCGTGAAGATCTTGTCGCTTTTGCAAATGAAAAAATTTGTGACGTAACTTAAGCGGAAAAGCTTATTACCCTTACTGAACTCTTAATACAGTAGCACACTTGTTACATAAAACTAACGTTGATCTCACTGCCAATTCACCCTAAATAAATAACTAATTTCATATTTTATTTTTAACATAGATTAATTGCATAGTGTCAAATTCAATATTAAACAAAATCTGAAATCGTTTCTAGAGCTCTAGGTCTTGTAACTGGAGTAACTGGAAGATATATGAAAAAATAAATAGAACTTTAAGAAAAAAGTAATTTATATGAAATATTCTAAGCACATTGGATCCCGTTATTCGGAAAGATTCCACAAACGCCATGGGAAGAAAGAGCAATTAATTTCATATTATATTTTGTATTCCTTGCAAGCGCCTTTGTTATGTACATGATTGCAATATCATTCTCGTACACGATGCTTATCCTATAGTCTCTGGTGATTTATTTTGGATTTTCATTTCATATTCGTGACTTTTCATACTTTTGAAATTTTGTTGCTTTGCGCATGTGAATAATCGATTATCATTTCGCATTACGGCTACCAATTAAATAGTTTCCCATATCGCTTCTTTCACGTTAACGACTTTAATCTGCCTTTTTCTAGTTAAAAAAAAAACGCCTACTAAGTTTCAATGCTTCAATTAGACACACAGAGGGGTTAGGCAAATACGCACCCGGCAAATTGCTTCCTTATGTCCGCCGAAGCAGCACATACGTTAGCGTGTAATGTGCTTCTCCGGATAATCTGACAGTAAAACAGAAGACAATGACGTGAAAATGACGTCACACGCGAAGGAAATATGTTAAAATTCTATTTGTTTCATATTTAATGCGTTTTCACTTTTTTGGTCTTAAGAGATGTAGAAATGAGTGGTTTCACTTAATTATTAAATTGAACAACTTAAGCGGCAACAATGCATTCCGCTGCTACGGAAACTGTAGCAGTGTTAAAAATAGAATATGAAATGATTTATTTATGTTTACTTTGCTAGAACTGCCATTTTGGCGTAATTAACGTCGGCAGTCGATGGCAAATAGACAAAATGAATCACACATTAAACTTCACAATAAATGCAATAATTTAAAGGCATTACCAGCTAGTCTAACTGGGTTTTAAAAATATTCTCATTCATCTCAAACAGCATTCGTATTTATAAAGACTTCCTATTTTATTACACCTTGTTTGGCGGGATTAAAAAATATTATCTATTCATACGCTCGTAACACCAACTCATATCAATCGGTGCATAGAATTAGCAATACAAATGATAAAGTTTAATTTTCTGAAATTTGGCGTGTTTCCCTAACTTAAATCAATTTATTTAACTTGATGAAAATCATTTAAAATCGCCTTAATAACTGCATTATTTCTGAACAGAAAATTAAAATTTCAGGCTAAATTCTAGTAAAACCTGCACTTGTTTTTAAAAATACTATTTCTTTACGCTCTCAGTAAATTGCGCCAAGCCTAAAATTGTGTGCAAACCACTAGAATCCACTTTCCCAAATCGCCATATAAGCCATTATTTTCGCCAAATTATAAGGTTATGCACTTTAGTCTCTGAAATTTACAAATCCCTTTTCTTTTGCGTATAAAAAATATTGAATTCCTGCTCTGATTTCCCGCGCAGACGATATTTTAATTAAAAAATAACCTAGCAAATATTCGAAACAGAAAAAAAGTATTATTCCTTTATTTTTAATACAAGAGTGTAAATCATTTAATAAATTCGCCAAACATGGCAACCTCGATGCTTATTTCTCACATTTTCACTACAGGGGTTACAATCGCGTAGTTGCGGAGAGCAAAAATTAGTGTTTTTGACGGGGTTTTTTATCAATATCTCCTAAACTAATTCGAATTTCGAAATTTAAATTAGCGGAAGACCTTCCTCGGAATTTTTCAAATAAGTGGACACCTCGATTGAAACTCAACTCCCAGTGGTTTCGGAGGAGATGATGCTACACACAGACAGACAGACAGACGCGCACAGATTTTAATAGTATAGAAGATAGAAGAAGATTACATCCAAATATGTCAAACCGTTTCAGCGTGAAAGTATAACAAACATACATACAAACATTGACATTTAGTAGGATTTATTTTTCAAATATTGTAATCCCTATGCTAGTCTTCATACTCCCAAACCCAGAATTTAAAGAAAATTATGAATTAGTAAAAGTTTATTTTGTACCCTCAATTCAGGGTACAATGAAACATGTTTTATTGTACTGCGGGTGAATGCAGTCGCTTAAAATAAAAAAAGATCTCAATAGAATACAAAAAGAAAAAAAATAAAATAAAATAAACACTTTCACGAAAAGGAAGTGCCAACATCAATGCCAAACAGTGGTCATTTTTTTAACCCTACAAATTCACACTTAGCATATTATTTCAGAGTTCGTGAAGTGTTATTAAAGGTTTTATTGTACCCCGGTATACGGAGGACAATGAAATACTGTCAGACATTTTACCTTTTGCAATTTTTTAAATATGAAGATGCTATTTATAAACTCATAAAAATACATTTAGATGGGGGAAAAGAGTAGGTTAAGTGTCCATTAATTTTATTTTTGTAGATGCAAATTTGTGAACAGGAAAAAAAAGTAAATTTTGTTTCATTGTACCCCGACTGTCCTCATATTAAGGATTATTATATATTAAGGATTACGAGATAAAGTTGTCCTTCGAAAATAGCGAGTCTATCATCTATTACAGGATCACTTAAAGAATTCTAAGCATTACTGTCAATGGCAGTTTTAAGACATTAACCCACTTCAAGAGCAATACCACCCTACTATATAGTTAGCTAATAGTCCAACGACAGTCGTGTCGCCCTCAAAAAATGCGCCAAATGTCGCCAATATTGTCGGCTTTTGATGTTAACTATCCAAATACGGCATAAAATGTTTTGAAAAAACGAGCTCAGTTTGACAATATTTTCATTCTTAGCCCGGGAAATTATAAAAGAAATTCCATCGTGATAGCATTAGCTATCCCGATGGGAACTCTTTAATCATTCCCATTAAAGAGATCCTCACGCTCTCTTTAATCATTCCCATGGCCATTTCAATGGGAATTCGGTGGTTTTGTAATTCGCCCTCTAATCGATTTACATGCAACAAAATTACGATCTTTTACTTTTAGACTTTGATACTTCTACATTTTTAGACCGCTAAACCTTAAAAGAGCAAGTTCCTCGCCATCCGCGTCCGTACTTGTAGTAGGGATATTTATTTTAACTCTCAGCCAGAGACTATGATTTTTTTGTCTGATTGAGCGTCTGTGCTTTAGCTGCCGTACATAAATTACTACGAAATTTGCTATTCCTATGTACAGTACCAAGTTTCCAACTGAAAAAGGTGTATGAAGCATTTTAAGTTCTTCTACATGTGCACCGTAAAAAGAATCCCCGTGCATTACGCTCTCTTTAATCATTCCTAAAAGCCTGTTTTAGACTTGCTCTGCAATTTTAAACAAAATAAAACTCATAGATCATTAAAGATGACAGTGTACTGATCTCTATCGAAAATGTTTTTAGCGTTCACAGTTCTTTCACAGGAGCACTGAAAAGAATTCCAATGCATTACGATCTATGGCAGTGTACGGTCTATATCAGGCATTCATGCTTTTCAAGCACAACACAATAAGTATACGAAAGTTTATAATTTTACGCTTTATTTAAATGATGGAAATAAATTTTAAAGTTCTGTTACAGGCTCTCTCTAAATTGATATACAGCTTTTGTAAGTAATCTCAAAAATCTCTAACTTTCCTAGGTTTGGGATTTCCCTCTGCTGTCTATCTGAGGTCTTGAGTTTTGGGCGATTTTTTCCAGATGTAATGTGACTACAAGTCAAATGCATGAAAAAGATCCTGCGGCCAAGGAATCTCTCTAAGTCGACAGCTCTCGTGTCGCTTTGCTGAACTTCGCACCACTAAACTGAAGGCTGGACAGATTTAGTACACTACATCGCATAATTTGGCGCAATGAGTTTAGCAGGATTCATCTTTCTTGTTTGTGTTTTACAGAAGATGGTGATGAAAGCTGCTTGTCAAGAATGGGCAAAAGATAAGTTTTTTTCTTGTTTTGTGAATTTATTTTCAGGTATTCCCCTCGCGGAGTCATAGTTTTTAGGAAAGTTCTATATAACTTCGTTGTACCTGTAAGTCACAACTTGCACTCGAAAAGTACAAGCTCCCGAGTGCTAATTTTTTTCTTTTCTGTTTTGTACGTGTTTAATTTTGTTTTCAGATTTTAGGTTGGTGTTTGTTCTTGCAGTTGTCTGCCGCTCAGGATTTATGTACGCATAAGTAAGTAGCTTAGGGTAGGCTAAAATGGGTAAGTTATGCTAACATGGGTAGTTTGGGCTAAAATGGGTGGGTTATGCTAAAATGGGTAGTTTGGGCTAAAATTTGTAGGTTAGGATAGGGTAGTTTGGGCTAAAATGCGTACGCTAGGCTAAAATAGGTAGTTTGGGCTAAAATGGGTAGGCTAGGCTAAAATGGGTAGTTTGGGCTAAAATGGGTAATTTGGGCTGAAATGGGTAGGTTAGGCTAAAATGGGTAGTTTGGGCTAAGATGGGTAGGCTAGGCTAAAATGGGTAGTTTGGGATAAAATGTGTAGGCTAGGCTAAAATGGGTAGTTTGGGCTAAAATGGGTAGGCTAGGCTAAAAAGGGTAGTTTGGGCTAAAATGGGTAATTTCGGCTAAAATGGGTAGTTTGGGCTAAAATGGGTAGTTTGGGCTGAAATGGGTAGGTTAGGCTAAAATGGGTAGTTTGGGCTAAAATGGGTAGGTTAGGCTAGGTTAAGATAGGGTAGCTCTTTCAGCACGGCCGAAACTCGACAACAGCTCGGAGATCACGAGGGCACTGGTTGACTTGTCTGATCTGAGGGTGTGAATGCGCAGCGGCCCAACTCCAGGGTCACCCGCTCCCTCGGTGTTGACGGTCTCTCTGGTCCTGGTAGTGTTCTCTCAGAGCTGGCTCCGATGTCCACTGTCAACGGTCCTTGACTCGGTGATTGACCTTAGCGTGCTGGGACGTTCGCAAAGGGCCGCTGCGTGCCAAATGGGTGACCCGTGAACATATGTCCCTGCATTGCGACGGCAGTTTCCCGAAACTGATCGACGACGGTGGCTCGGAGCAAGGAGTTGGAAGGTTTGTCACCTGAAAGAGCTAGGTGGGAAGATTTAGTCGGGCTCGCGGAATAGCTGGTCACAATTTTTTTTAGAATAGGAAAACTTTCAGTTTGTAAAGTGAATGAAAAGGCAGCTTAAAACTACGGACTTGTGTGGATGGAGGTCCAAAAGTCTCTTTGGCTTCGGTCTGACGGAAAGGACCCAAGTTGGTTTTGTCGGCCTGCTCTGTTGGCGAACAATGCCAGTGACGAGTTATGATGAAAAGTCGTCAGAATTTCCCGTCCTAGCTCCGCGAACCAAATCTGCTAAGTCGCGAACTGAATCCTGCCTTAAAAGTGTTTTGCGTGTATGTGGGAACTTAATTCTTTTTATTTATACTGTAAGTATGTAGTTTAACATACTTTCAATATTTCTAGGGAAAAGACCACAAGTGACACACCAGAACAATTGTAGTGGTGTTTGAGAGGAAGTTTTCTGGCAAGAGTTGTGCATCATGGCAAGCTGTTCCTTGGACTGAACCTTCTTACTATTAGAACATACAGTATTTTGGATTCTTATCACACTCACTCCTTAGCTTCATGAGAAGATCATTATTGACCTGTAACTTCATTTATATTGTTGTGATAATAAATGTGAATTACACTTGCTCATCCTAGTTTTGGCGGCAAATTTTGCACCGTTTTGATCAAAGACCTCTAGTTATTTGTAAGTTAGATATCGCGGGTGAATGGTTTTTATGTAAAAAGAAAATCCAAACATAAATTGCAGATAGTGGCACTTTATGAAACTTGTTCATAAATAAGATTAATTTGATAGTTACCTTCAGTTTAAGAAAAAAACCTCACTTTTGAATTAAGATTTCAGATAATTTGGTACTCTTACTGATAAAAGAAATTCAGCTTTTTTAAAGTATGTTAGTTCTATTAGAAAATCGGCATTGGAAAAATCTTTGACCCTCCTCTGGTAGACACAAACATCTTACAATTCAAAGGTACCAGATTAAACGTGATGCAATGGGTCCACAGCATTGGCACTACATTTGTCGATTTTCTTCGAATAAGCGCTTCTATTAATTCATGGCAGTCAAATGGAACGAGCTCAAATGGAACGAACGGTGCAGACACACACAGGGGTCTATTGAAATAACTTTCAAATTAAAATGTCAATTTTGGATGAAGCCTGGTCCTTCGCGCCTGTATTGATTGGTATCCTTAAGAAGCAGATCTTCAATACTGCCATTTATAAACTATAATTGACTAATCGCTTCGCAGCCCTCTAGTAGAGAGCTTATGGACACAGTGGTGCAGCCGTTAGGAGATGACTGAAATGCGCAGGACTAGGATTCTCGCGTGGCTGTCTATCTAGTTCATCTCCAGCTGTAACGTGTTAGAACTTAATCCTCGTCCCAAGTCATCCACTTAGTCAAGTAGACCTAGTGCAGCTTTATCAGAAATAAATTTCTTTCATCCTTACTAATACCCATGAATTCTTATTAATTATTGTACTCTATTCTGGGCAAATTTACCAGTAGCTTATTTGCTCTTCCTCTTTTGATGTTTTAAGCACTTTTCCGCAACTTTCTAAGTTTCCCTATCGTGTAGGTAGTTATGCGAATACTAAAAATATAGGTTAGGCCAGAGGTTCCCAAGCTGGGTGCCGCGAGCGTTTTCTAGGGGTGCCGTGGAGATAATCCAGAAAAGTCAAAGTTTTGGAGAGAATAATAAAAAAAATTCCCCTGAACCGATATTTCACAAAAAAGTTTGTCAAGCCGATGATCAGGTAGGCGAAACAAAAATATTTTAGTCAAGTTTGAGAGAGTTCGGTGTCCAGTCGTCTCTATTTTACAGGAACTCCCTGAAATATCCGGAGGGTGGGGGGGCAAAATTATCTATCTCTTTTCCAAGACAGTGTAATAGTAAGCCCAAAAATCATATTAGAAACAATGAAAAATGTATCCAAACTGTTTCATTCTAACCTTCATATTCATATTACTTTAAGAGGCGTTGCAAAAGCAAATCGGGCAGGTCAATGGAAAAATGTTCCCATCACCATCTCAGAATTTCATGATTTTATTTTATTGCGTTGCCTTACCCAAATAAATCTGAAATATTTCTGATTTACCTCTTTTAGTTTTGGAGTTATGGGGGGTCAAAGTACCCCAGAGGAGCAACGTAAAATTAATTTACAGCCATTTTTGCCACTTTATTGTCTCGACTGTGACTGGCTTAGAGGAGCTTCAGATAATTTTTTCATTTTATCCTATAATATACCTTGTCTATTAACATCTCAAATTGAAAATTCATTCGAAAATTGTCAGAGCCCCAATTTAGGGCCCTCCAAAATACCCCCAATTTCATAAAAAATACAGCTTTAAGAATGATTTAAATCTTGGCTCTGACGCGATACAGAAAAGATTTTTGCACAGTGCAGTTATATATCTTCATATAAAGTGAATCCAATGTTAAAATTTTTTGAAGGGCCCCAGGCCCTCCGGTACGGGGCCCCAAACATGGTCCTTAGCGCTAATTTACGCAATTTCGAAGCATTAGTACAGCTGAAGCCGACTTTCCACAGGAGAACTATTTACATGGAGATGTAGTATCAACATAGTAGTTTGATATTATGAAAAAACATTTCCTGAAGGTATAACTGTTTCCAAGAAAAATCCCAAACAGTACCTCTCTATTTGGGACATTCCACTGACACGCCTGGGGGCATATCGGCGTTACTTTTAGAAGTTTAATCGACAGTGGCAATACTGAAAATTAACTCATTCTTCATATATCTGAAATATATCCTCCATATTAGTTATTTTACAAATAGTTATTTTACAGAGGCACTCATAAGAATTACATTGCGCTGTATGGGGATCTCTGTAATTACTGAACCGATTCGAAAAAATTTTTCACTGATGGAAAGCTACACTACTCCTGAGTAATATAGGCTACTTTTCAGCATGCAGCATAACTAGTTCTTATACAGGGACACTCAAAAATTCTAGCACATGACGCTATATGGACATCTCTGTAACTACTGAATCGATTCTACAGATCTTTCCACTGAAAGCTACACTATTCCTGAAAGTCATGCATGCAGCATAATTTACAGGAACACTCAAAATAATTCGTAAACATTGCAGTAACTGTCTCCATTCGCCAATCAAATTTATTCAAATTTTTGAACAGTGCAATTAAATATCTTCATATAGAGTGAATCCAATGTTAAATATTTTTAAAAGCTCCCAGCTTTGCGGCCTCTACCTTCCAGTCTCTTTAAGATAATCGCAAGGGCAAGACACATCTAAAATATTTTTGATTTAGCTCTTTTAGTTTTGGAGTTATGGGGGGTCAAAGTACCGCAGAAGAGTGACGAATTTAGGGCCAATATATCCCGTGTTGGTAAAATTTTTAGATTATCAGCCGTCCGGTAGACCAGAATCCTGGACCTTTTTACTTCCGTTATCTACCATCTTAATATCTTATCAACTCGGCTCGGGTGGGCACATCATCTTGTTTTAGACGCTATCTCCGGCCCTTAAATGTCTAATACAAAAGATAGTGCATGTATAAATTTAGATTAATTAATCAAATTTCTATCGGAGAAGTATTGAATAAAATTTGAAATCTGGTATTTAAAGGAATACAAGATAAAAGTGAGAAAACCTAAGATTTGGAAAAAAATATTGGTCTTAAAATTATAATTCAATAATTACAATAAATTTTATTTATACATGAAGAGTAAAAGAGTTATTACTAAAGCAAGTTAGTATGTAAAACTACTATTTATTCTCCTTTGAATACTAAATAATAATTTTTATTAATTAATTATGTGAGCTTTATGAAGAGAAAAAAAAATTCATTGAAATATTAATTACATTTTCCAATCACATTAATTCCAATCACATACACACAATCACATTAATTGAATTTTCCAAGTACATTTATTTAATAATATTCGAAAAATAAAGACTTAATTTTAGTTAGAAATAGCTATCAAAATACTAGAGATATATGACACGAACGAAATACTCCAAGAAAAAGTTAGGAAGGAGTTTTTACCAAAAAAAAAATTAATTAATTAGCCTATTTTTAATTATTAATTGTAGCAAATAAATTACAGAAAAAAATAAGCAAAGTATAAAATAATCTGTTATTTTCTTTAAATGAAATAAAACGAAAACGACAGTAAAACAAAGCCCATCTCGCAAAAGAACGACGACGGCGAGGATAGAACTCAAGATATGTGGACACAAACCAGATGCAGAACGCACTAGCTATCTAAGAACAAACGGGTTTACGTTATAAGTATATAAGTTGTACAAATCTTATCGCAGATCTACGCGACATGTCGGATAACAAAGAGCCAAAAACAAAAGGAAATAGAAATATTATTAAAAGAGTGACTAATTAAAACATATGAGCTAACATGTTCAAAAGGAAGTATGACGGAATTATTATGTGTGTATGAATGAAATCATGGTTGAGATTGAGCGCCACGTCATTTCCCTTTAGATTTTTTAGATCAATTCTTTGCATCAATTTTGTCCAGAGTATACTTATAAAAATTTGGAATACTGTGATGAAAATTGATGATTTATTGAACCAAAAAAATTAAGAGCCTACTTATCCTTAAAAAATATTTTCTTAGGCTCTCTCACTTTCTCGTCCGCCAACAGCACTGTATCCATACTCCCTGCCTTGTTTACCGCCTCAGAAAAGAAAATAAAATCATTTCCCGTATTTTATTGCACGAGTTAAATAGTCCCCCCTCTTTGAACTCGATTAAATAAATAAACGAGTTTTTCTAGCTTAAACGGCGACGTCACTCATCGAATTTGCCACCGATTAAAATCATATATTAATTGTAAAAAAATCGTTTGAGCGGATTCCGATATCCAGAAATTACAAGTTGGAAATTGGAAAAATTAGCAGTAAATATAAGGGACGCGAAGTTTTTCGGTTGGTTGGTTGGTTGTTGTTGGGCCTGGCTGCGTCGTTCTCCATTATACTACATTGCTGCGTTTCATTAAAATTTGTTCGAGTATGGAAAATTTGACAAACCGGATCTCGCTGCGGTAATACAATTTTTCTTTTTTCGTTTATTTGTTACTATTTTGGACTAAACTTGGAGTAAAGACTAAAATATGATCTCATGTAAATTCTTTTTGTCTAAATTTTAAAAACAACCAGCTAGTGTCTTCCGATAGCTTCTGAAGCTTAACGCTGCCATGAGTATGCCATACGAGAGAAGATTGCAAACTGCTGAAAGAATGATACCTCTGTCGATAACGATGGAGTTTTGAATCCTTCAGTTCCTTCCTTCATGATAGAAACATGAGAAAAATTTTGGGGCTTTTGCTTTAGCCGTAGCACGAACATGTGCTGCTGCATTCGCAGCATACGAGCCAAACAGGCACAAGAGCGCAAAGTGGAGGAAATTCATCCATGTGCCGTATATACGAACCAGAGTGGGCATGCCATTTTCTATCCAGGCAAACATCATACAATATACTCCTTCAAACATCGAAAAGAGTATGAGAGAGAATGTTAGCAATAGATTCGGATTCAGAAAATCATTGATGCTTGAAATGGCGTCAGATGTTTCACAGTGAAAGCCGAACAGAACCTCTAAATCACCTTCCTTGGCGCACCGGAGTTTTTTTCCTTAGAGCAGTCAATGATTCTTTGAGTGTGAAATAGGTCTTGAAAACTGTCTGTCATAGCCACGTAAGCCTGTATTGTACGTTCTAGGCACATTCTTATAAAAGTATAAGAAAAAGGCAGCGCATTAGAAAGTGGGTACAAAAAGTTCTTTGTCACAAAATAATGGATTATATCTCTCATGTATAGTAAGAACGAGGACTAATTTCCACTTAAATGTTGTCATTGCCATTCCGCTTTTGCTCACTTTGTCATAAAATCTGCCCAGCTCCACATGAACTTCTTGAATTTTTTCCTTCTGGCATAAAATAAAAATCGGCTAAATAAATTGAATAATGATAACTACAATCGCTAGCATCGTCTTTTCATCTTCAAAAAATACTTTTTTCCTTACATTACAGGATACAGTATTTCCGTCTATCAAAAGCACAGGCAAAAAGAATACTAGTAACACAAGAAAATGTCTGCGAGCACAGTTCATTCCTTTTTCAAAACCCATTCTACGAGACCGAATATACATGTTCAATGTAACGTATAGGTAGCGAGTGCGTTGTGCGACGGCTTCATTTTTCTCCAGGGACATCACTTTAACCTTACGTGACGATTTCTCGGAAACTTTCGTAACTAAACTTTCGTAAGCACACGGAGTAATTTAGAGCGCCTTTTCTGTTCAAAATCTTTCTTGATAAAGTAACGAATAAAAGCAGAAATATAACTCGATAAATTAAAGGAGCAGTCAGTAAAATTTTTGAAATAATAATTCACCCTCCTATTACTGAATTTACTTTCCCCCCAAAACCTTGTAGTAATAATGTGAATCGAGTTCATCATGTGTGCGTTTATCTTAGCATTTTGTGTAATACTTGTCCCGTATTTTCATTAGACATAGAGTATTTTCACGTGACGTCGCTGAAATTTTTTTTAGGTCAACTCGGATATTTAGGGATACAGAGCGAAGTTTTCAGCCAATGACCATTCACAAATGAAGTAATGTTTGACCAAAAAAAGTTGGTTGCTAAGGTGTGACGTAGTGATAATGACGTAGGTGAAAGAGCTCTATAAAACCCTGTCACTTATAATTTCTGTTCTGTTTCAGTTATCCTGAAATATTTAAGTCGATTTCTCTGATTGATTATTTTTAACCAATTTCCTTTAGTTTGGTAGTAGAAAGTTATTAATTGGCTTTCATCAACGGTTTTTTTTCACATAAGTAATGATTTTCCCATATATTTCACGTTTCACGTTTGTCTAAATCTTGAAAATAAACCAACTTACATCCTGCCGATAGCTTCTTTGCTTAGGTCTAAAGTTGCTATGAGTATGCCGTACGAGAGAAGACCGCAAACTGCTGAAAGCACAAGACCTTTGTCGATATCGATGGAGTCCAAGATTTTGAATCCTTCAATGCCTTCCTTCATGGTAGAAACGACGTGCAAACTTCTAAGTTGAGACATCTTCACAGGCAGTGCTTGTGCCGTAGCCCGAACGTATGCAGCTGCATTCGCAACATATGAGCCAAACAGGCACAGGAACGCAAAGTGGAGGAAATTTCACCGATGCGGCGTATACACGAACCAGAGTGGGCATGCCATTTTCTATCCGGGCAAACATCATACCGTATACTTCTTCAAACACTGAGAAAAGTATGAGGGACGAAGTCAGCAACAGATGCGGATTCAGAAAATTATTCATGCTTGAAATGGCGTCGGATATTTCACAGTGAAAGCCGAACAGAGCCTCTAAGTCATTTTCCTTGGCGTGCCGGAGTTTTCTGCTTAGTGAGTTCAGCGATTCTTTGAGTGTGAAGCAGACCGAACAAAAATAGGCCGTGAAAACTGTCTGAGTCATAGCCACATAAACTAGTATGCGTTCTAAGCACATAATCAGAAAAGAAAAAGGCTTAAGTTTATTTGACTCATTATAAAGTGGGTACATTAAGATCATTAGTACAAAATAATTGATTATATCTTGTACCATAAGAATGAGGACTAATTTCCGTTTAAAAGTTGTCATTGCTGTTCCGTCTTTGCTCACTTTATCATAAAGTCCGCCCAGCTTCTGCATGAATTTCTTGAATTTTTTCCTTCTGACATAGAATAAAAATCGGCTGAATAAATTAATAATAGTGACAACTGTAATTGATATAATTGTCTTTTTATCTTCATCTTGGTCCCACAATGCGTTGTTCCTACTTAACATGATAACACTGTTTCCGTCCATCAAAAGCGCAAGCAAGAAGGATACTAGTACCATAATAACATGTCTATGGGTACAGTTCATCCCTTTTTCAAAACCTATTCCTCGAGACCAAAAATATCTGTTCAATACTAGGCATAGACCGCGAGTGCATTGTCTAATGGCTTCGTTTTTCTTCAAAGACACCACTTTAACTTTACGTGACGCTTTCTCGAAAACATAAGCTTGTCTTTCTTTCCTAGGCATTTTCACAATGCTGGAAAAAATATATTAAAGGGTTGGAAATGAAATATGCTTTGCGTGAATATCTGGAGAGAAGTAATTTAGAAATTCAAAAGCATAATTATACCTACTTTACTAAAATTAAGAAATGGTGTGTGTCTCTAGTTTCTTCTTACAAAGCAAACCCAGGTGGAGTTATCCTTTAGATACAAACAGCAAACATTTATTATTTGCAAGAGAAAATGTTTTCACCAACTGTACTTTCTCATATTTTAAAGATATTCATTTCCCAGTACATTTTAACCTTAGCATAGTGTATAATACTTTACTTGTCGAAGTCAAATATCTGTTCCCAGATATTCAAAAGTTGAAACAAAACTGAGTGTAGTAAAACGATATTAAGTTCAAACAAAACTGAATGTGGTAAACAGATACCGAGTTCAAATGAAACTGAATGTGGTAAAATAATATAGCTGTTAAGGTGTTCCACATCCAACTGTTACCATGTATTCTGACGACATAACCATACACACTTTTAATTGTCTAGATTTTTACTCACAATTGTACAAAAGGTCACTTTTATGCATAAACCTGATAAATCTTACAAACTGCTATATTTTACATAAATTTTAATTAATTGTCGAAAATGTATAAGCATTTCTAACAAACGTTGTATAAATATGCATATTGTTAACAATATCCTGAATATACTTTGTCAAGAAATCGTAACATTTTTAAAAAGTTTTAATTCTCTCACTTATGTTTTTATTTATTAAAATCTGAAACAACCGAGTAGATGTACAACTTTTAATGTAAACTACAGCAAAGTCAGTATTCTATACGTGTTATCCAAGTAAGAAGAAAAACGATTACAGATCTGTGGTACTGATGATAGTAAAAATTGAAACAAATAGAAATATTTTCTAAAAAGAAGTAACCATATCGTTAATATGATGTGACAAAATTTATCATAGTAAATTAATGATAAGAAATTATTAGTATGCAATATAGTGCACGAAATGTCAATGACTCAAATAAGCTGTAATATCTATTACAAATCTAGTGAAGCGGGCTGCGAAGGCTTGAATATTCAGGAAACCATTTATATGAATTAAACTAATATTTCAGTACGGGAGAATTACGTTTTGCGAATTACTTTACTTCGCGAAACGATTTAAAATTTATGCTTAATTCTGTATCTAATTACACCTATATATTCAAATTGAAATTAAGCAGACAATTTCGTGGCAATAAAGCACAAAGAGAAATTTAGAGCGCCTTTGCTGTTCAATAGCTCGTTTGATAAAGCAACGTATAAAAGGTGAAATGTAAATCGATAAACTAAAACTGCAATCACTAAACCTTTTGAAATAATAATTCACTCCTCTATTACTGAAATTACTTTCCCCCAAAAACTTTTTAGCAATAATATGGATTGAGTTTATCTTGTGTACTTTTATCGTAGCATTTTGCACATTCTTGTCATTTATTGTCGTTGGACATGAAACGCTGTCACTTAAAAGTGAAGGTTTGTTCTTTTTCAATTATTCTTAAAATTTTAAATCGATTTCTTTGCTTGATTATTTTAAACCAATTATCCTTATTTTGGGAGTACAATGTTTATTAATCGACTTTGATAAAAAATTTTTTTTGCCATAATCATGATTTTCTCGTACATGCTGTATTTCATAATTTGCTATTTTAAAAGCATTGAATCACTATTAGTTCTCATGTTTCCTGGCCCAGCTATATGGGGAAATTGAGCGGTTAAATTGAATACATTTTGTAGAGACATAGCGATCGTATAGAGTACATTGTGTTGACAATAATCTTGGTTGGACGCACTCAAAAAAATACGTGATAAAAATAACGTAGTTTATCAAAAATAATACTAACAAATATAATGATGATGGACGATAGCGCAGCCAAAAAAAATGTGGGCCTTCAACAGCGGAGTAAAGGAGTTTAGTGAAAAGGTACGCGACCACAGTAAGCCAACTTGGCGATAGCACTGAGAGCAAGTAAGAATGGTCGTCAATTAAATCGCCAAATTGTAAAATTTCAGTTGGCAGTTAGTGATAATACAATCGTAAATAACATTTAAATGTAGTCTCGCCAACAGGAAATGGCTTGGAAAGCCTGACACTCTAGTAATTTTATTGAATCTCTGTGAAGAATTAGGTCAAAATGAAGAAAATCCCAACGTGGGCGCCATGGAAAGAAAAAAAATTGACTTTAGCGGTGAAATTCGAAAAAATTTAAAAATCTGAATCGAGATATCATATTGGCACGAAATATTGGAATTTAAAAATGCCTAAGAGTATTGCATTTAGAACAGGAAAATTAAAATCAGAACTAATTATAAAAATATGTGATGAACTTACACCATACTATTGGCTGTTTAAATATCTGCTGTTTTATATTCGATCGAAATAAAAATCGAAATCATGCACACATTTAAACTTAGTGGGAGAGTGCTAAAAACATTTACAGCTTTATTCTCCAAACACTTGAGACACGAATTAATCTAAACACGCGTCTTAAACTTATGCGTAGAATATCTTACCGATAATTTTAACACGCATATTCGGATTAATCCGCGTGTAAAATGTTTGGTGAATAAGACCGCGAACACATTTGCTGGAGTGTGCTTTAAAGGCGAAGCTGGTTAAAAATCTGCTTGCCCAAAAATTTATCCTGTAATATGTTTATTCTTTTTTCTAAGCAAAATAAAGTCGTTAACAATTTGATATTTTTATTGCTTTTATAAATGTTTCTGGTTATTTAGTTTTTATTTCATGAGTTCAAACCTCGTTTGCTATTGATTGTCGTTCCTTGACATTTAAAAGCAGCTCTCGTTCTCGATATATTCTTGTGCGCCATAGGATATTGTTCGTAAGCTTAAAGTGCGCCACTAATTTATTCTTATAACTATACTCCCATGAAATATTTCCGAACATTACATAAACGTTTATTAATTCATTTACCAGTGTGCAAGTGACGTAATAGGGGATTATATCCACATGCTTATTTTTCAGTTCGAATTGCTATTTGTATTTAAGCACGTTATATACTCGTTTATGATGCAAATGTATTTAAAAAAGTATGAGTACATTTAAGTACTCACTTTTTCAGTAAAATGTATCATTTTTAACAGTGTGCTAGTTTTAGCAGAATTACCAGCAAGTCATGGTGTGTATTAGGCACTTTTTCGCTTGTCCAGCATACATAATCCAGCTTGTGTTGCTTGAATATTTTGATTAGCCCAGCAGCAATCAAGACCGCACTTGCTTGAACTTTATGCTAGTCTAGCTGCAATAAAAACCACCATATGCGTGCACTTTTTGCTACTATAGTAGTACTTCAGAAGCAACAGATCCTTGTTTTCATTGCTGGTCTAGCAACAATCAAAACCACCACTTGCTTGCAATTTTCAGCTATTCTAGCAGTAATTTACATTCAACAGATGCTTTTTTTGTCACTGCTCTAGCATTACCTTTACCAGATGTAGCTAGAACTCAGAAACTATAGTCTGTACTAAGATCATGCTACAATGCAGTAGGGGAGGGAATGTTCATACATTAATTACATAATAAGAACTGAAACATGTATGAATTTTTTTTTAAATAAAAAAGAAAACCGCCTTCAAATTACTTCACTACAACAGAAACTTATTCCAGGACAGCTGGGATATCTGCCATCAGTGGTAACTTCTAATTCTTTGACGATTTGTGCATGCTCATAATCGATGATCATTTCCCATTAAGGTTGACACTGAAACAGTTCTCTGAATATTGTTATGCATAGACCTTGTCAGATTGGCCTATTTAGCACCGTGAAATATTAAATCTCACCATGCAGCAATTATCGAAGCTGTACCATTATTCGTATTGTAAGTAGAGGGTTTTGGCAATTTTTTGCCAAATATAGAAGATATGGCCAAGCTGAGCAGCTTTGAGAACTTACCTCTACAACTTTTGATATAACACTAAATGTTTGTCTGGAGCTACACTGCCCAGCCTACATGAAAGAATATCCTCCTGAAATTTTGCGCTGTTTGACGGTGGAGACCCTAGAACTTCGATATCCGAAACCTGACTGGCTAAGAGTTTATACCGATGGATCTCGCTCAGATGAGTCACCGAACGTTGGTGCCGCAGTATTTTGTGAGCTTTTCTCGTTTTATATGCCTATCGCACATTCTGGAACTGCTTTTGATGGTGAGGTAGCTGCAGTTAAGGTAGATCTGCAGCAGCTAATCATTAGAGATTCGGCCTTTTGGGGGGTTGCGATATTATCTGACTCGAAGGCAGCTATACAGGCTATTGCCTCTGATGCTCCTGCTACATCTTTGGTAGTGTTACAATGCTGAACTTTCTTGCAACAGCTCACGAGGAAAGAAATTCATCTTTTCCAGCGGATGCCTGCACATTGTATTGAGGATGGAGCCGACCACTTAGCTAAAAAGGGGTCTATGGGTTTTCAGAGGGTTAAAAGTGAGACTTCTTGGTCAACTGCCAAACGTATTGTTAAAAACACTTCAACCCTTAATGTTCATCAAGATTTAATAAATACACTGCAAAAATAAGTCTGTTAAACTGACAGAAAAAAAAACTGTCATCCAAGACGCCAGTTCATTTCCGTATATTTTACAGATTTCTTCAGTATTTTTTTTCCTTATATGGAAGATCTCTGTAAAATAAAATAGAGAATGTAAAATAAATAGAATGTAAAATAAAATAGAGAATCTAAAAATTTATGGAAGGCTTCAGTAAAAAAACGGAAATAAACTGGCATCCTCGCTGAGACTTTTTTTCTGTAAATTTGAGAGATTTTCTTTGAAGCTCAGAAATTCCACAAACAGCTGGTTGAGGACTATCAGGACTGAAATTTTCAGGACATGCTAGACGTATGGAAAAAATATCCACTTTCTTCAACTTGCAGTTGCTATAATTTATTTCTATTTTAGCATTCAAACACGAAAAGGAATGAAACAAAACATTTTGTAAAGATTTACTTTTATTATTGACTCTCATTGCATTTTTACAAATATCTTGGATTTTATCCTAAATATATCTTAAATGATCTTACATAATATGATATATCATAAATAAATTAGCACTTCTTGCTGGTATATATCTTTTCATGCTACTTCTGCTTGAGCTAGCTATACAGCATATTAAGCTGGCAAGCATAAAAATATACAAATGCTTGTTAAGGTACCTGCCGCCCCATGCTTTGGAATGAAGCTTGTACAGCTAATAAGCTTGAAATGCTTATATATAGCTTGTCAAGCTATTGCTATATAAGCTAGGAGTATAGCATATGATGCTAGCTAGCATTACAAAGCAAATAATATCACGAAATTCACCAGACATAGCTATAACTTGCAGTAACTAGACTATTTTTGTTGTTGCCACTAGCATGAATTTTGACTTGGGTATCCACCATTTTAATTTAAAACATGGAGTTTTAATTAAAAATTTAAATTAAAAAATATCCCGAAGGTAGGCTCATAACTTAAAACAGCAAAAATTAAGACGCACATTAAAAGATATTTTCATCACTCACACCAACTAGAGGTCTGCGCCGCTGCCGGGCATTTGTACCACGTCGCCGCCGCCGGCCTGCAAGCCGGCGAAGAACGCTGATTTCACATCGCGGCGAACAGTCGGCTTCAAAACTTTAAGAAAAATTGTTCGTAAACTTTCATTACTGCTTTTTTTTTCTGGATACTTCTTAACGCTAGTAACTTGTAAAGATACAATTTAAATTTTTTGAGCCAATGGCGTAATTTGATTGCTTTAACCCTTTGAGGCGCAACCCTTTCCCAATGTGGAAAAAAGCACAGCCGTTGCCATCGCTCGACTTAACTACCAGCAAGATCGCGGACGATCGAAACGTTCATCGCGTGCCACAGATTTAGAGACCCCTTTTTGACGCAGCTGGCTGTGCGCGAGCACAGCCAGCTGTCGTCCACATTCGCATGTGCATCTTGCTGGTAGTTAAGTCGATCGATGGCAACAGCTGCCCTTTTTTTCAGCATTGGGAAAGAGTTGCGCCTTAAAGGGTTAAAGAGGACACTTTAAAGTTAGGAGCATTTTTGGAAAGAAAATCTTTTCATACGTAGGTTGCTATTTATATTTCTGGCTTTGGCAACAGAAAGCGTCGCTAGGTGATCACAGACGACTTAAATCGAAATTTTGATATTTGTAAACATAAATTCCTCCGAACGATTTGCCATTTCAGCTTGATTTGTATTATTTACAGGAAATTTAAAAAGCAGCTGGCTGTGCGGCACAGCCAGCTGCGTCAAAATGGGTCTCCCGATCTGTGGCACGCGATGAACGCTTCGAACGTCCGCCATCTTGCTGGTAGTTAAGTCGAGCGATTTCAACGGCTGCGCTTTTTTCAGCATTGGGCATTCGCTGTACTCTCATTCATCATTTTTCAGCAGATGTCAGTGCTGTTAAAAAGAATCGTGACCATTTTTTTACGGGAAATGACGTGCTAAAAAGTAAAGGATTCTCGTGGAGCTATATCACCCGCAACTATTTTTATAGAAATCAAATCTATTCTTCCTGACTGGCAGCAGTCAAAACGTCAGAGTTTGGTGTTCCCAGAGCGGGAACATCGCGCGTTAAAGTGTTAAAAACTGTTTAAACATGGCATTATACCTCAAAAGTCCGCTATAGGTTTGGAATGGTTCATGAGAAGATTGTGAGAAAAAAAACGCTATAAAGCAAATAATGTATCAATCGTATATTGATAACTAAATGTATCGTGGATGTGATACATAATCACCATAAACCTAGCCAATTTAGATAAAATCTATTTCTTCAGTTTTGCAGTAAAAATATTTAAAAAGTGAACCACAACGGCAAGATCATACTCTGGAGCCCCACCAGTGGCCGAGCGCATAGCGCTCTGAATTGGAGACAGAAGGTGGCTGGTTCAAAACTAGGTCGCGTTTGCTGACCAAACCGTTCGTAGTTTACCGTGGTTTCCTCCAAAACTTAGAGTAGATACCAGGAGCGTAGCCAAGGGGGGGGTTAGAGGGGTCATAAACCCATGAGAAATTTTTTTCCATACAAAATGTATATTCTTCACGACATTATCACACATATGTATACATATATGTATGAGTTGCAGTAGTCGTAACGCTAACGCCAGTCGTAACGCTAACGCCCCAAACGCTAAGCTTGATCTCAGTGAAAATCACCAGATCGAATGCACTATCTTATTTTATACAGATATCAATTTTTCCTTTTCTTGATCTTCATTAATCAAACAGTAAGGCTTAAGAAAACCGTGTTGCTAATTTTTTTTTCTGAAATACCTTTTCATGCGTAAAGTTCGAACTATAAAGAAGGAAATTTCAGTAAAGAAATGGTCTTCGTTCGTTTTTACTTACATAAATTTTGAGAAAGAAGTAAAAATAAATAAAAGTCTTTCTCGTGCGCCCGTCTCTCTCCTACATGGTAAATGTAATCACATTTACTTCCCTTCGAAATTTTCTTTGCTTGAAAATTCTAAAGTTCCTAGGAGTATACCAAATGAGAGAAGACTGCAAACTGCAGAAAGGATCAGACTCTTGTCGATGACGATTGAATCCAACATTTTTAATTCTTGAGTGCCTTCCTTCATAGATGAAAGATAATATAAACTTCTTAATTTTGAGAAATCTATGCGAAGACTCTGAGACGTAGCCTGGACCTTCGCTGCTGCATTTAGAACATATGAGCCATACAAGCATAAGAACGCAAAGTGAAGGAAGTTTAAGCCTACACCGATCATAAACTGCGACCATTCAATTGGACTGCCATCCAAAACAAAAGGAATCAGATACGCATCGCTGAACACGTAGATAAATGTAATAGACGAAGTTAGCAACAGATGTGGAGCCAGAAAATCGTTCATCTTGGAAATGCTCTCTGATATTTCACAATGTAAATCAAACAGAGTCTCTAGATCTTCCTCTTTGGCCCGCTGGAGCCTTCTGTTAAATTCAGACAGCGATTCTTTCAAAATAAAACAGACGGAACAAAAGTAGGCTGTGAAAGGAGTGTGACTTAAAGAAGATTTCATCATTACCTCGTTTAAACATAAAATTAGAAGATTGACATTAGGGGGTGTAAAATTATACAGTGCGTTGACAATTTGCTTAATGTAGGGATACAAATACGGTATTGAAAGGGAGTAGTATATTATATCATGTATTGCAATTGTGACGATTAATTTCCATTTGAAATTTTTTACCGACCTTCCATTTTTAAACACTTTTTCATAACTTTCAGTCAGTTTCTGCATGAACGATTTGAATTTTTGCCTTCTGGTATAGAGTAAAATTCGATGAATAATATTAATAATCGTTATTACTGAGAAAGATAGAAATATTTTAGTATAATTAACGTCTTTCCAATAATCGAGGAATTGATCTGTATATTCACTTAATTCGATAACACTATTTCCGTCAATTAAAATCAGAAGTAAAATGGATGTTAGCATCGCATGGAATGTACTCCGCTTGCAGTTCATTCCTTTTTCAAAACCTATTCCACGAGACCAAAAATATCTGTTCAGTGTTAAGTACAGTTCATGAGTGCATTTTCTGACGTTTTTGTTTCTCTCAGAAGAAGACTTTTTATGCAATGCTTCTTCGGAAAGAAATACTGGTTTCACTTTCTCAGGCATTAGGAAAATATTGTAGATGATTTCTTTGATTCAAAGAAGTGGCTGTATTTCTTGAATGTCCGATGTGGAGGAATTAAGAGCAGAAAAGCAAAGATTTAATTGATTATTATGTAAATTTGAAGTAAGGGTACGTTCTAGTTTTTATATAAAAAGCAATCCTTTCCTACCATGATAATGATATTATAAATGCAAACAGCAAAATGTTAAGGACTAATTATAGCAAGTATTTTCATTGTTTATGATTCTTCCAATTTATATTATTTCCACCGTAATAATATCTGCCGAATACTAACCTAAACATGTAAACATGTTTGACTAAAAAATAAAAACAGAAAATCATTATAAGCATGGAAATTTCAATGATATCTTCCTTATTATTCGCAATAGTCACAGCGATTATGTATTACTCACAGTTAAGACAAAACTGCATTTGAAAGAGCAATATTTAATCATTTATAGCGTCGATACAAGGTTACAAATTTCCTAAGTGTAGAACATACATTGTTGATACGATATAATTATATATTTTTTTAACATTCCGGCAATTAGACCGCCGTTCATCGCGACTTGTTGATTGTAGGATAAATAACGAAATTTATTAATGCCTTTTAAAAATCGAATTAACACTTTAATTGGTAGGTAACAAGATGACATTTTACCACTAAATGTAATTTATTATGTATAAATGTACTACTAATAGTATTATAAATGTTCATTGTCAAATTTGTTATTACAATTTTAATATCTTGATCAGAATTTTAAAAGAAAGTATGAAAACTACAATATTTGCGTATGAGACCAGAATATTTTGTTTTAAAATAGAGTTTATATTTATTTGTATTTTCTTTTTCAACGCTTAAACACGTAAATATTGGTATTGAAATTTCACTGTAAAGTACTGATTATTCTTCCTTGATCCGCGATATTCAAACTCAAACAAACCTGAATATAGCTGAGCAATATTAGTGATATAAAGAAAGTGAAACAGTGTACTTACTGTAACTTAATGTTTCAATAAGAATACTTCACTCACATTTCTACCCTTTGAAACAGGATCAATTTAACAACAGATAGGATGCAATTTAACAATAGAAGATTACTTGCTTCAAAGTATCTAGAGTATTGTATCAAATTAATAGAAAAAATGTGTAGGAATCCACTCTCTGAACCTATATTGCAGTTCAGTCAATTATAATAATATTAGGCATTATAATAATATTATAAATGCTTTCATGGAGTCAAAGATGAAATATTGACGAATCTCGTGTTTGATGTGTAGAAACCAAGAACGCAAAATTCGAAAATTCAGTTACTAGTTTGCAAATATGAAGATAGATAAATCCCAGTTTCTACATAAAAATCAGTCCCACCCTAATATTACAATCATCTAATGCGCGTAAACAAATAAACGCCAATTACAGAAAAAATTTTCATCACTATTAATTTTTTACATTACTTCCAACGAAATAATAATGTAACGAATTCCAACACAGCACAGCTAAAATGATTATCTGAAATTAAGTAAATCTTGAAAAACTTGTATTTCTTCTGATAGATTCATAAGCACAAACAAAACTGAATTTTTTGAGGGCAGTGTTCTGCACTTAGTTGAGTGGATACGGAGATTCAATTTATCGGTCAAGAGAATGTTTTATACTTAAGGACACTAGTAATGGTAATCGGGACTTTTCCTGGTCAAAATTAACCAGTAAAGTTGTAAACGAGTGAAAACTACAGTTCTATGCGTATACAAAGAGAAAGTTTGCTTCTGTTCTTTAAATTGAGTCCTTATTTCATTGTCCTTTATTGTTCCAAAGGTAAAACAGGTAAATATTAAGATCAAAATTTCACTGTTAAGTAGGTATACTTTTCAGTCTATTCAAATTCTACTTAAGCTTAATATAGTTGAGCAGTATTAATGAAAACTGGAAAGTGAAGTATTACACTTACTAAAGTTTCCTGAAAAATCATTCATTCAACATTCTTCATTTTGAGACAGAGTTGGCTGGCATTTGTATAATTCAGTAACAAAGAATTGTATACTCTTAAATATCCCGAGTATTGTAGTTTCAAATTTGTAAGAGATCGTTATAGAGATCCACTCAATCAACAGAAAGATTTACACATGGTAAAATTTAACAGTAAAAAACATAAACTTGATTAAACTCCGCAATTTTTTTTTAACAGCAATAGAAATTTCTTGCACGACAGTTGCCTTTCCAGAGTGGATATTTTTTAAGTTTAATTGAAATATGCGTCTAATTGCTGTTTCATCTGATCAAAACAAAGAATGAAATGATCGCATTAGCAAAATTTGGATTTTCAAAGCAACGAAGTCTTGCAGTGAATGCGAATTTGAAGAGATGATTTAATGACGTACAATCGCTCTAGAGAAGCTCTCTGAACTACTGTATGAAACGACGAAAACTATATATCGATTAATTTATGTGCGTGTGGATTCACTTAACGTTTTCAGATAGCACAGTAATACATAGTTTTCTGAATTTAATTACTGAATTTGGTTTCATGGCAAAATTAACTTTTAGAAATACCCCCTATCGATTTATTTCGCGTACTTATGATCATGTTATTTCGAAAGGAATACATTGTTATATGAAATTTAATTTGTGTTCTTTCTACCAGTACTATTCATTGTGCAAAATTTCAATCGGTTTTTTAATGGGTATTTTTCTACCTATTGCCGTTTTCGATTGTAATCCCTAAAATTCTCGAAACTACAACAAGAGTCCTTCATTTATTACTTGTTGAGAGTGTTAACATGCTACAGATTAAAGAAAAGGCTTTGAATGGACAAATTGTCTACTTTGTTGCAGGTTTTGACACAACTTTTAACAAAACTTTTTTTTTTTGAATGAAAATATATGTTTTCATAAATCGCGTGTTCAGTTTTCTTAAATGCACGGGAACTAGTGCTTAATTTAACGGTGTCCGAATAAAGTCATTCAATGTCACGCAGAGCCATCGCCAAGACCTTTTTCTTATGGGGGGGGGAGATGTCGATAAACTGCAAAAATCAAATATCGGTTTTTAACAACTTACTTTTTTTTATCAACTATATTACTAACATTTTACTTTTGCCAACTGGATTTGCGTAATTTTGTCAAGTGTACCAGAAACAGATAGTTCTCTTAAAATTTTTTTTCACGAATTTAGCCAATTAAGCATCTAATTTCGACAAGTTTAATAGAATTTAGAGAGGGGGAAGACTACCCCCCCTTTGCAAGGGCCCTGGCTGCAAGGTATATCAATAGTGTTTAAATAGTCTGCGGATCTTTTTTCGCAGATTCTGGCATTATATTCCTTTTGCATTGGACACAGAAAAACAATTTTACAAATATCAACTGAAATGATGTTTAAACACTTTGAAGCATGATATTCCGAAACCAAAATTGAGCGGCTGTATAACCGATGCTCTCCATTGCAATATTCCAGTAACTGGAATTTAATAAAATGTTTTAAACATTTGTAATACATTATATGAAGTTTTAGCCTGACACTCAACAGGAGTTGATCCACTAGTTGCTAGGATCGTCGAAAGGATCAGTATCATATCCACGGGCTTGGATATAGGACTATGACTGACTAGTGGCAGACGGGCGAAATAGCGTCAGCCTCTAAACGGAGAGTTTAGACAAAGTAACCAAGTAAGCTTTCTTTCTCAGCAATTGAATCGATGAGTGGAGAAACCACTTCAGTCACAAAAATGCGAAAAATCGTTTTCGATGAAAATAAGGCAAGATGCGTGTTGAGGGCAAGAACGACGTTAGTCTGTTGAGTAGTTTCGTAGATACGGGGCTTCTTTTTCGAACTATGGGCGACAATGATCAATGGTCGACACACGAAAATGAATCAATGGTCGAGAATGATCTATTTTAACACTATTATTGACCACCTCACCTGACCTAGGGGTGGTTTTCTAAAAAATAGTTATTCCAGCTTCAATGTTAGATTTTCATCTCCATAATTTTCTGCAAGCAAAGCACTTTTTTTCTCCTAAATTCATGTTCTTGACTTTTGTATACCATAAATATGGTTAGACAATAAATGGTGATTTTATTTGCTTTGATTTGATATGAATGGTTACCTTTTTCCAAGTTTTCAGCTGACTAAAAACCAGTTGAGTGCAGAAACAGCGTAAGTCCGAATCAAATTAAAAATTTTCCTGAGCCTAATTGATGTCTAAATTAGGTAATATTTGTATGACAGAAACATAAATGCACGTTATGACAGAGGAAAAAAGAAAGTTTTAAAAATTGAAAATTTGGAGGAGTTATGAAGTTTTTTCTCTCTCCTGAAAAATTTCCTTTTTGTGACTGAGGTGGTATCTGCCCTCACCGATTCAATTACTACCCGGGTTAAAAAAAGTTATCACTTCTTGTAGACGGGCCCCTTTACATCAGTGGTATGAAGGAAACCGTCTTGGTGTTGCTTTGATTGCGGACAAGCAGTAGACGCGAGCAAACGGCTCTTGCTAGGTTTCACAGTGGACACACTCGAGCTCAACAGCGTATGCCGGGTCATAAAGTTTATCCTCTTTGTCCGAATTGCAGTGTGAATGAAGCCGCTCCTCTCCACACCTCAGCTTATATTGGTTGCCAAAAGAACCAGCTCCACTCCAATCCTGCTGCAGTTCTTCATTGTTTTATTACGCACCAGTTCATGGTAGATCTTGATGTCTTGTGTTAATCAAGTGGGATGAGAAGCAACAACAACAAGAACAAGAAACAGCAATTACTGCTGCCAATATGACGTCTTCACGTAATGCACAAAGCTACAATGTGCTCGAAGTCTTGATAGCAGTTTCTATAGCAATGAGAACTCCTTCTTTCGGTACATATGAAACATTGCACATTTAACGTTGGCATACGTTTGTTTGTCCATTATAAAAACCTAAAATATCCGGAATTTTTATTGATCCCATGCGGAAAGGTGTTATGCAGGGAAAGGTATTCAACAACAGACATCACCCAAATAATTAGGGTTGCAGAAAATATTTCAGGCCATTTCGTCGAAGTGTCTGCGGGAAATAACACAAACAAGACTAAATAGTATCGAGACCCACGGAAAAATAGTTTTTCTTTTTCATTGCATTTCACAACAAACACCTTGAAAACAATGAACTCAGATTCTAAAAATTCTACTTTCTTCAAGTTATATCTTGAAGGATGTATTTTTAATCTTCCTTTCCCGAATTCATCCCAGGAAAGTCCAGCTTTATTAATCAGAATAGAAATTACGATAGAATCGATTCCTTTCCTTATGTAAGGAACTAACTAATTTGTTTCTCTTAGAGCTAGTTTCTATTACTGACACGTTCTGCATACATGGATATTCTAACTAATGAAATAGGAAGACTATCAAAAAGTCGCACAAATATGCACTGAAGTTGAAGAAAAGAGCATTGATGGAGTGTGATTGATTCGAGATACTTTTCTAAATGCTATTCTCAAACGCAGTGTTTGTTCTGGATGAAATTCACCACATCGAAAGTGCTACTATTTCTCAATGAATAGAAACTTTAATTTTTGTCTCCTGATCATAATTCACAACACAGTAAGGATTTCAAAAACTCTGGAGCTAGATTATTTTTTCTAAAAGACTGGCGAAATATCGTCAAATTCGGCCCCGAAAAAAGTATCCAACACAAAACCCAGCTTGGAGATATTTCTTGCATTTGCCGAGAAACTGCCAAATCTTAACTATTATTATTGATCTTAACTACTGATCTTAACAAATCTTAAGTTTTATCCTGTCTCATATTCAAATGAAATAAATTTGAATTTAGGACTTCGGAAATGCGCTGAATTGAATATACATAGAAGAAAGCGACGTGCTATCGACATGAGACTTTTATCTTTTGGTGTAAAGCTAAATATGATCAAATAAATATTTGATTATTACTACACCAAGGAACAAAATCAGTTTTTCATCTTCTGTCTTCAACAATAATTTATGTAATTACTTATTTTAAAGATGCGGTTTTCTCCCATTAATAACACAAACAGTAATGTTATTAAAATAATCCGAAATTATTCTGAAATGAATAAACAGTAACTTAAGAAAAATATTACTGTTTATTCATTTTTAGCAATCTGTTCCAAGAAGTACAAAAATGCAGATCTCATGTTACCTTCAGTTATTTAGTGCATTGTGTAAGGGTATTTTTCTTCCAAAAACAGATCTTTAGTCTTACGTGACATTTTGTTGCAAATGAAAAGGATCATTTGTTTTTTTTAACGATTTCGGAGGTAAATAAAACATAAAATCATATTTTGGGAAAGTCTCGATCGAAATAGACTAATTTTACAAGGAAGTTTATCTGCTTAGCCAAATTAATCATATATATATAAATAAATAAGTTTCTTCCAGGAAGCAAACCCGAATGGAAGTATGCTTTAGAGATTAAAACAGCTAAAATTAAGTACACAATAAAAGGTATTTTCATCACTTAAACCTGCTCATATTGATCTTTCCTTTCACGTTGAAATGTTCTTAATATATATAAGTGGAAACTATCTATTGATACTAGAAATTAGATTCGGTTTTCTCTCTGTTTAATTCATTAGTGAACGAATTAAAGATTCGATTTCATACTATACTTACGTTAACCGTTTTTCTCATTGTAGTGAGTGTTTCTATCTATTTTTCAAAATACAGTTAAGTTAGTACAATAAATATACATTAAGTATTCTAGCTTATTTAATCTAATTTATAAAACAGTCGAAATAATAAAACGGAAAGCCCTTCATGTCTTCTGAGACATTTGTGAAATTTCATAATATGGTAACATTAGAAATTTTTTCCCAATTTTAAGAGAAAGAAAGCGGTTCCGTTAGTTAAGTCCCACTCTGACAAATAATACGATAGATTAAAAATATTAAGCTTGCTTTTTATTATTGCTAAAGTTTTTGAAACTGTGTAAAAAGAGACATTAACATATTCCTTATTGTAATATATGTACTTATTCAGTTCAAACTTATTCGTTTTCTCAAAAGTAATGCAGCCAACAGATGGCGCTACTATGATTCGGCACATAATTCAATGTAAATCCGGCAGGGTCGCATAATTAGGAGGTGTGTCACTGACGGTCGAAAACTACAACATCTGGAACTTTAATTAATCTCATAAGAAAAAATGTCATGTGAGACTATATCTCAGTGACAGACATCACAGCAGTTGTAGTGACAAAAATGTTTTATGCCATTTAAAATATATATATATATATATCTGTGAAAAGTAGAATAAAGAACATTTCTCTTAACCCATTTATGCCTAGCGTCCCTTTTTTGGGACGGCATTTTCGCTATCATTCGAAAACGTTATTTATTTTTCCTAGCCTTTATTCGCGAGTATTGAACCTCAATTCCACAAAATATTTTAATAAGGCCAAGTAGGATGTTGAGATTTCAATTTTTATACATAATGATTTTAAATGAAATCATCCCTTGTTCAAAAAGTTGACATCAGAAATTTATCAATTACTGCTGGTGTTAGCAAAAATCGAAGAAAGTCGCAAAAATATCCAGGCACGAATGGGTTAATAGTACAAAATTCTAAGGACAAATAGTTTTCCCCTTAAGAGCTGTGTAAAACGCATATTACGGAAACTATTCAACAAATATTCTAAAACGTATGATTAAAATAATATGACAAGTATGAAAAATTCCGCTTTATGCAAGTTATATCTTCAAAAACGTATATTAAACCGTGTTTTTTTAAATTTTCGTAAGAGAAGTTCCGTTTAACTATTTTGGAATAAATAGTTACGATATAATCGTCACTCGCCGTGCTGTAATGACTAGGTACTTTGTTTCCCTAAGAACTAGTTCTGTTTTACGTTCGTTCTACGTAGTTGGTTAACTTGTTAATTTAGCTCATTGAATGAGAACGAAGTTGGAGAGAGAATTATTCGAATTTGATAAACTGTATGAATGCGTAATGCTTTTATCATGAATCAAGATAATTTTCTATATATCATTCCCAAACGCAAAGCTTGATCTCGATGAAGTTTGCCATATGGAATGCACTACCTTATTTTAGACAGATACAAATTGTTCTTTTTTTTAATCTAATTCATAAGACTGCAAGGAGTAACCAAACTGTGTTTTTAAATTTTTCTTCTAATGGCAAGGGTTCAAGGATTGAAATGTGAGGTCGCACTGAAAATTTTATTAATGAACGACGGCATTGGACATCATTAACTAAAATATTAATTGAACTAAACATTCGACTAAAAATCAATGTCTGTTAGTTAAACGCAACAAAATGTTCAACTAAAGATTTTGTTAGTTGAAGGTCCGACTAACTCTGCTCAACTAAATTCGTTTTAAATTCTGTTCAACTAACACAAATTTAGCTGAGTGAGTTGAACCTTACAACTAAAACTAATAGTAGTTAGTTGAACGTTTAATGAATTTGGCTCAACGAAATTAGCTTTAGTTTTCTCTTCAACCAAAACTAATTTAGTCAAGCATAGTTGAACCTTACAACTAACAACTATTAGTTCACTAAATCTGTTAAATAAATTTGTTCTAGTTTTAGTTATTAGTTGAACGTTAGTTTTTGCCAAACTCTGTTCTATGGGTCTTCGCTTGTTATTATATATAAATTTTATATAAGTAAAAATATTAAATTTTTTTTTCGTGCATCCATTTCTCTCTTATATTTTATATGTAATCACAATCATTTCCCTTCGAAATTTGCTTTGCTTGAAAAATGCAAAGCGCCCAGGAGTATGCCAAAAGAGAGAAGACTGCAAACTGCAGAAAGGATCAGGCTCTTGTCGATGACGATTGAAGCCAACATTTTTTGCTCTCCAATACCTTCCTTCATAGTTGAAAGAAAATATAAGCTTCTAAATCCTGAGAAATTCAAGCGACGTTTCTGAGCTGTGGCCCGGGCATTTGCAGTCGCATTCAGAACGTACGAGCCAGACAAGCATTAAAAAAAAAAATGAAGGAAACTCAACAATACGCTGATCATAAGCTGATCATGCTGATAAAGTAGCGCCACGCCGAACCCCTCCGCCGACTTACTCACCGAATGCGATCAAATCGCCTCCCAATCTACAAGTCAACGCTTCCTTTAATAAAAAATGCCTGATCATCGATCGCATTATCAGTGAAGGTAAAATAGCCTCTTATTGATTAATAGATAATTTGGGCCGCACTATATCGCCCCGCTATTCTTCTATCCCTCAAGTTGATATTGTTTAATAAAAAAAAAAAAATATGTCGCAGTCCCAAGTATGAAGTGTGTTAAAAAGTAACAACTAGAAAGATTAAATTGTTATATTATATATTGTATATTTGGAAATCAAGAAGTATTTATTAAAAGAAAATACTTTAAAATTTGTTTCCTTTATTTTGCCGGTATCTGTAATTTGTTTCAGGAATCATTAGAAGAAAAATTTTATTTTAGGAGTGTATGTTTGATACATTTTCCCTAGGTAGGATTTTGGAATTATTGCGGGCATTGTACAGCCATTTACGATTTGGCCAATTAATTCATTAATTAACTACTAGCAAACTAAACCAACCAGTAAACTACTTCATGTGGTGCCGCGAGAAGTGAGCCTTCGGAAAATCCTTCAATAACTTAAAATTAATAATAAGTAAAGAGGATAGGTTTCTCCTGGGAGATATATGATACATAGCGTTCAGGATCAGATACCTTTGGACAATATGAATATTAGTGTATATATATTGTGATATTCAAAGTGCTTTAATATTACCAGATGTGTATAAAGAGAATTTATTTGCTTTAATATTCATAAAAATTCATAAAAGTGTGTAAAAAAAGTGTTTGTATCAGCAGAAAATTTTCCTTGAATATCGATGAGAATTGCGTAAATTAAAGTTTTTAGTATCGTAAAAAAAATTATTTGCTTTAATATTTATAGAAGTGCGTTAAAAAGTGTTGAATATTGCTGGTGACTATGGTATAACAAATAAGAAACACAAGTCATAGTGTATTGATTTATATATATAATTCAGTGTATAATATGTGTAAATATAGAAATGTGTCAACCATGAATAGCGGAAACTAATGGCAAAAAAACTCATAGGGGGTTGAACAAGAGCGCCAAACAAATGGAGAACGCAGGGGAAGCAAAAACCATAAACACGACATTAATAAGTTTATTACCGCAGTACAGTGGGCAGGTGGAGGAGAGTTTAGACGAATTTTTGACACAATTTGAGAACGTGGCGGAATTATCCGAATGGAAAGAAAACGAACAAGGGTT
This sequence comes from Cheiracanthium punctorium, assembly GCA_038373885.1. Lineage (NCBI taxonomy): Eukaryota > Metazoa > Arthropoda > Arachnida > Araneae > Cheiracanthiidae > Cheiracanthium > Cheiracanthium punctorium. Next base: position 48,695 of record JAWZYV010016552.1, on the reverse strand, counting down.
AATTTTAAAAAGAAGATTGAGAGGTGAGGCATTTAAATACATTATTCAAAATTGAAAACACAACAACAAAAAATAACATAAATATCATTAAAGATGAGCTAAAGAAAAAATTCACAAAAAGAACACAACAACAACAACAAAAATTATTCGATGACATAACATTCACCCCGAAAATGTCAATAGACGAATTAGGGAGAACGATAAGAACGCGCACAAGAGAATATTTAGGGATACACAAAGAGACGCCGGAGACAAAACGTTCTCTGAAAAAGAACGTTTTTCATAAATTTTAGTTGCGATATATGTCATAACTGATAACGTACTTAAGATATTGACTTCAAATTTTACCAGCATATTTGGACGACTACTAACTGTATTATAAAGCAGAATATGATATTTCTATATTTCTATATTGATTTTATGACCACTTTTGTCTTCAAGAAATGCACTTTTTAGAAAACTACTGAGTTTTCATATAAAAATTAAAATATTTTCATAACTATTAGAACGTGTGTAAGTCTTTTGGCTCATAGCATCGATAAATATGTTAGATATCTGTTCTGCATACATATTATTTAAAATATTCATTACAATTATTTACAGGTAATGTGGCGTAAATGTATCTTTTACCAACATTTCCCCTAAATTTGCCAATATTAAAAAGTTTACATTGAAATTCCTTAACACTATATTTAAGTTTTTAGTTTCATGCACCATTTTAATTAAAAACATCGTTATAAATTTAAATTAAAAAATACACCGATGGTAGGCTCATAACCTAAAACAGCAAAAATTAAGAAAAACAGTAAAAAGTAATTTGATGAATTAAACCTATTCATTGCAGCTTCCTTTTATGCTAAAAGGTTTTTAATCCATATAATTGAAACTATCTATTGACGTTCGAATTTAGATTAGGTTTTTCCTCGACTTAGGTCACTTTAGGTTAATAACTTTACTTTAGGTACTTTAGGTTAATAAGCGAATTAAAGTTTCCTTCAAGCAAATGCATGGAATACTACATTACTCTTACCGTATTCGCCCGAATATAACACGGCTTCGTATATAACGCGAACCCGAAATTTTCCATTAACATAATTAGAAAAATCCTATATTTAGGCCTCTAATTTAACGCGAGTCAGGTTTATAACGGAAAATGATTCATCTAAAAATACCGCGTTATATTCAGATCACTGCGATACAGTTTTTTCGCATTGTAATGAGTGTTTCTATTTATTTTCCAAAATACAGTTACATTATTAGAATAAATATACATTAAGAATTATTATACACAGTCCGCAGTCACATTAATGTGACCACCTGTCAAAAGCCAGAATAACCACCTTTTGCAGAGCGGACCTCTGCGAGACGTGCAGGAAGAAAGTCAGTTAGGTTTCTGAATATGTCCACTGGGATGTTGATCCAGTCCGACTCCAGTGCCGTGGCCAGCTGCGCTAGCCCAGCAAACACACACCTGCTGACGGAGTACCTTGCCAGTGCCTTTCTGCCTTTACGTCCAGCACTGGCCCGGCACTGCAAAAAGTAACTGAATCGTACCAAAAGTGGCCGCCCGAGAAGTACCTTGCCAGAAGCCCGGGACGGCAACGGCACTCTGCTGGCATACTGCATGTGCCGGCCGTTACTCACAATAAAGGCACTGGCCCATGGAGTTTATAATACCCAAAATGAAACGGCCGGGTGCCGGCTTTTATTAAAAATAAAGGCACTGGCCTGGTACCTTAACAGAGACTACAATATAATGGCACGGTACCGGATTAGTGCCTATTTACAGTAACGCTGCTATAATTAAAATATGAGCAAGTGGCGGATCCGGGGTAGGGGGGCTTATTCATCAACCCATTTAAAAAAAAAAAGACATTGCTTAAGGGTAACATTTTAAGATAAAAAACTACATACATAAAAGATAAAAAACAACAAAAAAGTTTATCGTTTGCAAGTTATGCTCGCCCAAAATCAGTGAATTGTGTGCAGTTTTCAAAAACTGCAATTTTCTTGCGAATTTTCAGTTGCAAAAGATACTTTTTTATGAGAGAGGCGGTAACGCATTTCATAAACTACATAAAATCATTTGTAAACAGTTTAATTGCATTATCTTATAAGTAGAGACATTTTATAAATGAGTTATAATACTTTACGGTTGATATATGTATGTATATAATATATATATATATATATATATATATATATATATATATATATATATATATATATATATATATATATATATATATATATATATATATATATATATATATGTGTGTGTGTGTGTGTGTATATATTAGTCAAAATCATATAGGATATAATAAATAAAGTTGCACTACATATACATATATGGTTACACATAACTTTAGAGTAGCATTTTGCTTTATTGTACATTTTGTTTTGATCAAATGATTTTTTTGATGTTAGCTATTCTGAAAACAAATTTCTATATACCTGTAGTACCTACATGACTCAAATTTTTTGAAGGAAAATACTTTTATACACTATAATATGCAATGAGATTTTGTATATTAAAAACAGTGTAAGTAAAAATTTACCTCTTATTTTCTAATTAATCCAGGGCATTATCCTGTTAAATCCAAGGCATGCAAATGTGAACTAACAAGAACCTCACCGTTGAAATAGTGTTATTAAAGTAACTATTCCTAACTATGAGATCTTGTTAGTCTGGAACAGTTTAAAAATACCAATTAAACACTTTGGAAAGCTGTAAATCGATGATACAAATAAAAACTTTAAAGCCTTGAGATCGGAAAAAAGAGCATTTTACAATTCGCGAAATGGCATTCGAGAGGGGTTGCCATTTCCGTTGGAATGTAATTCGCCAATTTTCAAAACATGACTGAAGCAGTAAATAGCTTGGCGACAGAGCCCCCACCACACCACTAATATTAACTCCGCGTTTCACAAACATTTTCTGCCAAATAAAACGATAACAGTTCGATTTTTGCTGCCTTCATTCACACTGCCTGCGTTTAGGATTCCTCGGCAGAGAGAGAGACGGCTTATGAGGCCCCGTAGGGAAATCGAAACATAGAATAAAGAAAATATAATTCCTAAATGAACCCCATTGCGTTTCTATTTTTGACTATTACATGAAAATACTGGCTTAATTTCTAACAAAATAACTACAGGAGCTTAACGTAGAAAAAAGTCTCCAAATATGTTTTTCAGGAAAAGTTTAGCAAAATTGTAAAAAATTAATATAAATTATAAAAATTTTAAGAATAAAATTCATAATTCTGTACATAGTGGGGGTTTCACTGTAGCTGTAGTAAACATTTTTATAGCATACTGAACTCGTTTGTATTATTTTAGTTTTTAGTAATAAAATATTTGAAGGCACAATATGAACTTCTCCCCTTACGCCCCTCCCTCAAAAGAAAAAGAAAAAAAAAATCTTAGCAGTGACCCTTGCCTTTGGGTGCCCGGAACTTATATCCCCTAACACTTCTACACAGTATGAATGTGAAACAATATTATTTAATTAAAATAACGAAATTTTATGCCAGAACTACGAAATATATACAGGCCCATTACTGCCAAATAGTACTGGTCCGGTACATTGTAAGCAGTACTACGCCGCTAACTTTTCTGTGCATGTCATAGACACATGGCAGTTCGCCGTTACTAGTTATGTACTGGCGAATATGCACTTTTCAGACACTGGCACTCCAGTGACTTCCAGAGGATGGAAATCTACCATGCTCCCGGTAGACGGCACTTTGCCAGCACGACGGGTACCCGGCCGGGATTTTGCGGGCAGTAGTGTGTTTGCTGGGAGATTACGCGGTTGAGGATCCATGGCACGAACCACCCGATCGAGGTGGTCCCACAGATTTTCGATTGGGTTTAAATCCGGTGAGTTTGCTGGCCAGGGGAGTTCGGTAAACTCATCCTGGTGCTCTTCGAACCACGCACATACACTGCGAGTTGCATGACACCTCGCGTGATCCTGTTTGTAAATGCAATCATTCTGGGGAAAAATGCGCACGTAGGGGGTGGACATGGTGGCAAGGGCAGATGCGTAATTATGCTGATCCATCGCGCCGTCCACAATGATGAGTGCACCCAGTGAATGCCAGGAAATCATTCCCCAAACCATAATGCTCCCTCCTCCAGCCTGGATCCTTCCGGCAATTGTTGCAGGTTGTTTGCTCTCAGACGTTTCACGCCGTATACGGAAACGTCCATCTATCCGATGGAGCATAAAACGTGATTCATAGGAAAAAGCCACTCTGTGGACGTCCAATTGCCGTACTGGCGTGCAAATTCTAGCTTTGTCGCCGATGAACAACAGCCAGCATAGGCGCATTAACCAGGCGTCTGCTGCGAAGGCCCATGCGCAGCAACGTTCGCTGAACCGTTGTTGAGGATACACGGAATCCTCTATAACAGGGGTTTCCAAACTTTTTTCCCCCGTGGCACCCTTGTCAGGCTAAAAACACTTCGCAGCACCCTTGTCAGGCTAAAAACATTTCGGGGCACCCTAGTCAGGCTAAAAATCATTTCAGGGCACCCTTCTCAGGCTGAAAACGTTTCGGGGCAGGTTACATTTAAAGCAATATGAATATGAATGTTAGAATGAAGCAGTTTGGATACATTTTTCATTGTTTCTTTTATGTTTATTGGGCTTACTTTTACACTATCTTGGAAAAAGGATATAGAATTTTGCCCCCCCCCCTCCCAATATTTCAGGAAATTCCTGTAAAATAGAGGCGACTGGACACCGAACTCTCTCGAACTTGACTAAAATATTTTTATTTCGTCTACTTGATCATCGGATTGGCAAACTTTTTTGTGAAATATCGGTTCAAAGGAATTTTTTTGATTATGCTCCCCCAAAACTTAGACTTTTCTTGATTATCTCCACGGCACCCTGGTAAACGCTCGCGGCACCCCAGGGTGCCGCGGCACACAGTTTGGGAGCCTCTGCTCTATAATGATATTTTCTCTACAACCATAATTTTTGACATCAGTACGTCTTTAAATTTTCTTCCATAGGGGGAGGCAGTTCAAAAAGCTGATGATAACAAAATTGGTGAATACAATTTGATGTTGCAGATACATATTTATCATCTACATCTAAAATTTAATTACGCCACTAGATAGCTAAAAAATCAAAGAATTCGTTACGTTGTGTGATTATTGGGACGCATCGCTTGCGGCGGAGAGAGAAGAGCCGCCGCCATTCTGAGGTCGTTTCACTGCGTCCCATAATGTTCATTTAGTATAAACTTTGACTCGGAGAAGCTACAACATCCGTTTGCATTTCAATAGTGATCTGCCGTCAAGGTCTATCGATTGCGTACATATAAAAATATAGTAAAATAGTTATAGTGAAAATATATAACGATAATGTGAAAAACTAAACTAAATAATGAAATGTCGGCCTATACTCATCAAAATGTAAAGAGCATTCACAGATGGAAAGGGCGTTTCAAAAGCAATACAGTCATGTCCTTATAACTCCATATGACAAAGTGAAGCTGTGCCGGGAACGCAGAAGAGTTCATACGCACTCGTTACGCGCACGTATTGTGCGTAACGAGTGCGAAGCACATGGCCGTGTCCACAACGCAGCCACACCCCGTTTTTCACAGTTCTGACTTAATTTCTTTTGTACAAATGTTCTTTTGTAAGAAATTTGACTTAATTTCTTTTGTAATAAAGCACTTCTCTGTATAACGATATTGTTTACAACGGTAATTCTCTCTACAACGACTATGGTAAAATTATCACGTCCATTGCAATAATTCTCACTATTACGATATTTTTTCTCCAAGTCCAACTGATGCATACGAATTAAACGATGCACAAATAAAGTCTAGAGGCAAAATGTGGGTGGACTGTTGGACGGTGTCTCAGGTTGCACCCTCTGTGTTGAAAAATTTTATCTAACTTCCGGTTTCGTATTACTTGTGGAACTATGGTAATGAGTAAGTGCATTTTTTCTAACATATTTTACAGGAATCTTTTGGGAGTTTTATTTATTTAGAATTTAAAAATGTATTATTTAAATATGCGATAAACATTTACAGAATATGGCGTCTCTAGAATTATTAACAAGTGAACTTGATTTAAACTGGCGGTGTTATAATAATTATTCAACACTATAAAAATATTCTTTCCATTTCCTTTAATGTTTATTGTTTGCGTGAGAGCGAGGGAAGCAGAGAGCCCCGTAGCGACGACAGAAACTATAGAGTATAAAAGAACAGAATTCTTTTCGTTCCAGTATGAATTCAATCTGTAACGAATATTCTTTTTACAACGATATATTATTTTGACATCCAAAATATAGAGAGATTTCACAATAGTAAGAAGTTCTAAGGAGAAATAGCTTTCCTCTTTCATTCCTATATAAAGCGCATAGCTCGAAAACTATTTGACACATGATGTAAAAGCACTTATTTTCCTGATTTTCGTGAGACCATCGTATTAGCGAAAATTAAAGCTTCACGCAATGTGCTTCAAGTAGTAATAAAAAATCAGAAATTTTTCAATTACGAAAATTTTATGACTTAATGCACAGTTACAAACTTTTTCTTGACAGCTTTCTTTCTTACAACTATTTCTTGAATATTTTACAACTAATTCTTGACTATAAAACAATATTACAACTAATAGAAGGCAGCTCCTTTGCTTACAATATTTTATACCAGCTTGTTTGAAGCCATTCAAAATGGGGAGGTCGAACTTTTCGGACAAAAGGAAGTTTCTGAAAATACCTTGTGCGAAAGGGGCTCTATATTTAGGTACTTTCAGCATACTTCAACTATCGGTTCCATTCATGTAAAAGTCGCGAAATTTTCAGCTCGCGATATTTTCATTTCGCGAAAATTACGTTTCCGGAAAAAAATGCTTTTACAGTACACTAAAATGTACAATTAAGCCAATAACAACGAGAAAAATTCCGCCTTATGCAAGTTATCCCTTGAAAAATGTAATTTGAATTTTATTTCCTTCCATTTATGTTATAAAATTTACGTTTTCTTACTTGAAATAAACATTACGATATGATTGACGCCTGCCGTTCAGTAAAGACAACTAGTTTGTTTCCCCTTAGAGCTAGGTTTTGTTTCACGCGCGTTCTACATACTTCGCTAATTTGATGGTATCGGCTCTTATATTAAACGAGGAATGTTTGTGTGTGTGTGTGTGGGTGTGTATGTCCGAACGATCTCGAAAACTGCTCTAAGGATTCTTTTTGAATTTCGTACCTGGGGGTTTTTTGGGCCCCTGAAACGATTGAGCTAGGTCAATGGATTGAAAAATCTCTAAAACGCTCAAAATTTAAAATTTAAAATTTTTGGACGGTAGCGCCATCTATTGAGCGTTTGAAAAACACACTTGACGCAATCTTCCTAAAAGGGACGCTCAAATAAGTTTGGGGCGGATTAAAAAATACACGCCATCGATATATAATAGAAAAAATTAATTTCGCAAAGAAATAAAATAAATGGAACTTGATATTCAGTACACAGACAAATAAATATTTTAGAAACTAGATATATTACACCATTCAGCTACATAAATTTGTTTAGAATTAAAAAGTTATTTTTATTTCAAAATATCGTCCTGGCAACCAGCGAAAGAAAAAGAAAAAAGAGTCTTCGTTGCCATCCCCGCAAGCACCTAAATAATTTAATTATTCTTAATTCATAGTTATAAATACAAAACTATTCGTAAATCTTATGTAAAAAATTGCCTGAATTTATTACAATTATCCTTTTGTAACTAACGTAAAGCTAAATGTATTTTCGCGTATATACTAAAACAATAAATATTTTTCATGTATTTTATTGATCCACATGATGCGAATTTCAAAAGTGCATAAAAGTTTCAGCTTAGCCGAATAATTTAAATGAAAATGACACCCTTTTCAGTCATTCACAGTAAGAAAAAAGATCCTGTGACGTAACATGAAAATTCCATTTTTTTTTAAATAACGGCACTAGGTTGAATTCTATTTTAACTGCCTTATTCCGCCAAGTTGACGATAAATATTTAAATGTAGTTACCCTGACGATTTTTTTTTTTTTTAATGGGTCAACCGTTTATAATGAAACCATGTTCGAAACTCCGATGAAAAAATGATACGATCGATTCCTAAATTGGGCTCGCAGCCGATATTCAAATTAATTTTGCAGATGATCAGCCATCAGTTTAGTTTTCATTCACTGCAGTTGATGATTTCAACTCATCTATTTTATCATCGTATGGACAACCTTTTAAAAGTTGCGGGCAGAACTTTACGATAGTGGCCTCCTGGGCCTGACTTCAGGATGTTAGAGAAATCGCGGGCCGTATAATTCGGATTTATATGGAAGTTTGAATGTTTTATATAGGTTTTATACAGGGTTTTGACTTGTTCTGAGGGCTGGTCCAAAAGCCATGGCGGGCCCCATCCGGCCGCAGGCTGGGAGTTGTCCATATGTGGAAGCAGTAAATTGGGAGGCTGAAATCTGGTTACTAAGATTTTTTCTAATAAATTTTCAATTCTTATTTAGACGTGGATTAGGCTGTGTTGTTTTGTGTTGTGTACTATCATTAAACTAAAGGATAAAGCCCTTTGTGGAGACAATTGCAGCGGGCGATAGAATGTCTACACTCAGAATATTTAATATTTACCCACTTAAAATCAAATAACTTCATATTCAATTTTTATTATACATCGAAATTCGAATTGTATAATCTGCAGAAACATTTCGCATTCGAAACATTTCGTTTGGTAACTGAAAAAACACTCAAAATACTGGTGTTAAACGATAAAGTAATTAAAAAACTTTGTAACTTAATGCATAGAAAACCGTTTTATTTTTGAAAAAAAGTTAAACTGAGTAGTAATTTAGAAAAGCTATCTTAAGCCAATTGGAATCGTAATTTTTCCTCCAAAGCCTGATAACCGTGACTTCAATGTAACGTCAACGTCACTTGCAATACATAATTCTAACACTCAAATGATTAGCTTTTTTTATTCTCTTAAATGAAATAGAGCTAAAAAATAAATAAATAAAAAAAAAAAAAACGCTTAAAAATCAGGGAACGGGTGGATTATCAGATTTTTTCTTTCTTTTTTTTCTTTCTTCTTTTTCTTTCTTTCTTTTTTCTTTTTTTTTACATAATTATGATAATTTTCAGGCTGATCGCACCAACGAACCGTGTAAATTTTAAGTTATTAGACAATACATTTTTAATCTGTTTGGATGGTAAAAGTTTTATTTTGAGTGGTTGAACTTAAATTGTGACAGAGTCAGGGATCAGCGTAACTATATAGGAGCGATGTATTTTTAATTTATTCGAGGTTAGAAGTCCTTTTTCTTCAGTCCATCCGTTCTATTATTGTCAACGTTTAAGTAGTTGTTAGGGTTATTATAAAAGAATATTTTTGATCTATTCTGTTTTTGATTTCATGATTTCGAAGTGTCCTTTTGTACTAATAATTTAAATTGCGTTACACTTTTTATTTTCTTAAGCGTGAGTTTATAAAATAAAATTATGTTTAAAGCATATTTATGTAAGATTATACTTTTATGGCATCTATATTTATGTATCTATAAGATTGAATTTACGTTTGTAGAATTTGTTTATGCATGATGTATTTTCTTTGAATTAGAAAAAAATAAGTATTTTATGTTTGAATTGAAGCACTATAGAGAAATTTACAATTTCAATCGTAAAGAATTATCATCATAAAGACGTAAATGCATGAAAGTGTAGCTCAAAAACGAGCTGTGGAAACATATGATCACCGACAGCAGCACTTAGTCCAAATGTGTGAACGTGCAGTTAAAACACAAGCAGATGAAACGGGACGTTCATCTGCTTGTGTTTGAACTCATGATGTAGGACATTCCGAATTTCCTAATGAATTGGTGTGGTTGTTTCTTCGATGTCACCCACATTTCAAAGAATTCGAAATTTGAAAGCATACTTTACAATGGCTTTGTTCACAGTATATGACGAGTGAAACAACGATTTTGGTGTGTACTGCTACGTTGCGAACAGTGTATAACAGACTTGATGAATTTTTTTTATAAACTCATTCATCTGACAGTTCAAGCAACTCAAATTCTTGATGCTGAATTTGAACGTCCTCAATATGGACTGATATATTTCTGAAGTAATGAAGACGCTGTTAGTGAATGCATCGCCCAAGATCTTCGCTGATACCCTCGCTGATCTGCTACAGAAGGAAAGGAGGCACCTTACGTTAAACTACTTTTTCCCGAACTCTGACGGCACCAACCATCGAATATTTAGCATCCCTCTTCAAAACAAAGTATATGCCATTGTAACATTGAATGCCGACCAAAGTTTACCTTTTGGCAACCATGAAGATTCTTGATACGTGCCAAGGCATTTACGTATTCATTATTTTACACTTAAGGAGCCTTTAGATTCTGAGCATGGCTCGGTAACCTGGTACTATCTTATTAAATAGGAACGATGTTGCTTACTCAAGTTGAATAGAAGTGTATTCGGTATTCAAATATTGATTGAATGTGTAATGTTTTAATTAGGGAAAATTTTCTATCTATCATTTTTAAACTCAAATCTTGATCTCTAACAAAATTTATCTCATCGAATGCACTATATTATTTTAGATACATACAAATTTTTCTTTGAGAAAACTTTCAGAAAGACGTAAAATTATAAAAAAAAGTTCATGGACCCCCACTACTATATCTTAAATGTAATAACATTCATTTCTCTTCGAAATTTTCTTTTCTTGAAAATTGTAAAGTTCCTAGGAGTATGCCAAAAGAGAGAAGACTGCAAACTGCAGAAAGGATCAGGCTCTTGTCGATGACGATTGAATACAACATTTTGAATTCCTCAATACCTTCCTTCATACTTGAAAGAAAATGTAAGCTTCTTAATCCTGAGACGTTTAAGTGAAGTTTCCGTGCCGTATCCCGAACCTTTGCTGTCGCATTTAGGACACATGAGGCAGACAAGCATAAGAATACGAAGTGAAGGGAGTTCAACAGTACGCTGATCATAAGCGACGGCCATTGAGTCGGATCGCCATCCAAAGCAAAAGAAACAGAATGCGTATCCTTGAAAACAAGCAGAAATGTAATAGACGAAGTTAGCAACAGATGTGGACCCAGAAAATCATTCATCTTTGAAATGCTGTCTGATATTTCACAATTCAAATCAAACAGACTCTCTAAATCTTCCTCCTTCGCGTGCTGGAGCTTTTGTTGAAGCGCGGACAAAGCTTCTTTGAGTAGAAAACACGTCGAACAAAAGTAGGCTACGAAAGGAGTGGGGCTCAAAGCAGAGTTCAATAGTATAAGTTGTAAAAATAAGGTAATAAAACTGACTTGAGGGAGTGTAAAACTATACAATGCATTTGCTGCTTGCCTAATGTACGGATAAATGACATGTATTAAAGCAGCATAATAGATTATATCGTGTGCTGAAAGTGTGAGGACTAACTTCCATCTGAATATGTTTACCGACCTTCCCTTTTGGCACAGTTTCTCATAAATTTTAGCCAGTTTCTGCATGAAAGCCTTGAATGTTTGCCTTCTGGTATAGAGTAAAATTCGATGAATGAAATTGATAATCGTTATTACTGCGAAAGATAGAGTTGTTTTAAAATTTAAATTATCTTCCTGATATTTCAGTAATCCAGATAAGTATTCATTTAACACGACAAAGCAGTTTCCGTCAGTTAAAATCAAAAGTAAAATCGATATTAACATGGTAAGGACGTTACTCCGGTTGCAATTTATTCCTTTTTCAAAACCTATTCCACGAGACCAAAAGTATCTGTTCAATGTTAAGTACAGTTCACGAGTGCATTGCGCAACGGTTTCTTCTTTCTCGGAAGAAGACTTTTTACGTGATGCTTCTTCGAGAAGGAAAGCTCGTTTCACTCTCTTAGGCATTACGATAATATTATAAATGCTTTCGTACAGTCAAACGTACAGGAAGTCTTTCGTAGTCTTTATGCAGTTTTTTGTAAAGTCAAATATGCAACCGTATTTCTTAAATGCCTCATGTGGAGTAGCTAAAAACGCAAAAGAAAAGACTCAGCTATTTTTTAAGTTTGAAGCAAAGCTATATTCTAATATTTATATAAAAGCAATCCCATGCCAACTTGATAACGATTCTGTGAAGAGAAAAATATTAAGGACTATTTACAGAAACTCTTCTCGCTATTTATGATTCTTCCAATTAATGTTTTTTTCTACAGTAATAATAATTGCCGAATCTTAAACTTAAACAGCTAAATGTTTTAACAAAAAACCCCTATTAGTATGGAAACTTAATTATATCTACCGTAATATTCACAACGGTCACCACAATTCCTTAAAATTCACATTTCAAATAAAAATGCATTTAAAAGAGCTTTACTTAATCATTTATAGCGTCGACACGAGGTTACAAATTTCTTAATTTACAATTTCTTGACTGACCAATGTGAAGCATTTAAGAGCACAAAATCAAAGATTCAGTTAGTTTATTTTTAATGATTCTGATTACGTTTTTGTCTGATAAAATCAAAAGAAGAAACTATGGCATTAGTGCGAATAGTTATAGCAAAATTTGATTTTCGAAAGAACGAAATAATTTTGCTACAAATTTGATTCGGATTGAAAGATTTTGCAGCCCTTGTACAATCGCTTCTAAAAATCTCTCTTATGAACTACTATATTTAAAGGTAAATAGCAGATCAATTAATTTAATGCAAACGTAAATTTACATTTTTTTAGTTATTGTATGTATTATTGCGTACAATATTGCGTTCTTTTGAATTATTGAAATTAATTTTTTGAAAAATTACATGTCAGAAGTATTGATTTATTTTGTTTACTTTAAATCATAATATCGTGTTATTTGGTTTGACGTACATTATTATATAAAAGTAATGTACCTTCTGAGCGATACATTGTACAACTCAAATCGATATTTTTATTGGTATTTTCAATCAATTTTCTTTTACTGTGTAGTACATTATGCTGTTAATTTTATTAGAAATATCGAGATTGCAATATTTTAATTTATTTTCCTTTCAATCAGTTTGCAGCTATAAACATATCAATGCAGACAACAAGGTACAATTTGAAAAGTATTAGTTGAAAAGAGAAGTAGTATTTTAATTGGATTAATGTATAATATACTATATTAGTTGAATTAATTCGTTAACTTTTGAAACGTTATAAATCTATTCTTTTCTCTGAAAAGAGTTATCTGGCTACATTATTAAAAGTATTCGCCTTCATTAAAAGTATTCGCATTTATTAAAAGTATTCGCCTGGCATTAATTAAAAGTATTCGCCTTCATTTTTTTTTCAGAATGATTTCGACAGTCAAAAGTAAAATAAAATTCAACAATGCCATGGAAGCTCCATAAAAAATATTTCAAATTAGTAGTATTTGCGGTCATTTCTGCTTAATTTATTTTATGAGCAATAAATTTTATTTTAATAAATCATTGTTGTGTTGCTTCGCGGAGTCCTTTCTTCATATTTTAATTAATTACTTGTTTAATTATTTAGTTACCTCAAATCTTAATTACCTCTTTTTATTAAGTAAATTTGACTTTGTAATAGCCTATTAATTTAAATACTTTAATGTTAAAGTTTTTGTACATTCCTGCTGTTTACTTTTAATTTAGTTTTAATGTTTATTTATTAATGCTTTTTTATTTGCGGGAATTGTGTCCTGCAATAAAATTTATTGTGGAACACAAATCCCGCCTTAACCCATAACCTCATCTTCGATTATGACGAAGGCTTTGCACCGGCAGACCCCCAGCAACAAGAAACAAAGCTCCAAAACAAAGGATTAAGACAAGAAAATAACTCCAAAGCCAAAAATTAATATTAGGAGTCGTCTCCTCATCTCCTGCTACCAAAAATGATACCTAACACTAGCTATACTAATAAATAAACATTAAAACACTAAATTAAAAGTAAACAGCAAAGGAGCACAAAAACTTTAACATTAAGGTATTTAAATTAATAGGTTACTACAAAGTTAAATTTATTTAATGAAAAGAGGTAATTAAATAATTAAATAAGTAATTCATTAAGCTATGAATAGAGGACTCCGCAAAGCAACACAACATAATTTAATAATAAATTTCAGTTTTAGCTTATGTTTTAGTTTTGTGTAACTTAGTAAGGGAAATTGTAAGGTTAAAACCTCCGGAAATTTGTATATAGGAAGTCTGCTGGAACTACTTTTCCTGTTAACGACTTTGAATTGTCTACCATTGACAAAACTATAGTAATCATTATTTGTCTTTCTTTCTTTTCTTTTTTTAATGTCAACATGCTAGTGTTGAGAATGTAAAATGCACTGTATCAACAAAACATCTTGTTTATTGAGTTCTTTGTTTGTACTGAAATTAGTGTTTATTTCGACGGTTTACAAACAGAGAGTTTCAACGTGACGTTGCACGCTTGACAATGAAGTGGTAAGAGATATCGGAGTGCACATCCTCCTCCACAAGTTCTGTGTATCCCTTCCATCTAAAACATAGAAAAACGGTGTTAAAAATAAGAACTGCAGAGATTTTTAAACACTTAATATTTTTTTCTCAAACCAAAGTCGCAGGATTGCTTAAACCATGTGCTCCATTAGAGTCACTCAACAGCTCAAATTTAATACCGTTTTGAGATGTGCAAATTTCATTCAAGATGCATTGCAAAAGTCAATTTGTCACTCAAAAGTGGTTTCTGTACTAGTTTCTAAGCTCTTTCACATGAACTGTATACCATCACATCATTGCATGATGTAAGCGTTGCATGATCATAGCATTGCATGATCAAAGCGTTTTAGAACAATCGTTTCTAGATTAAGTTCAACTTCTTGCACTTATAAATATTAGTGCATAGCCACCACGATATTTAAAAGTTAATTAAAAAGCTTTGCCTCCTCGAAAGGGGTTTATATTTTGAACCCTTATTATGAATGTGAGTTCAGCATTTTTTCCAACGTGATGTTAAAAGTGCTTTTTACCATTAGGATAAAAATAATCGTTTTAAGCTATGTTGTTTTGTGAATAATAAATTCCTATGACGTGCGTATGGGTACTTTTAGGACACTCTGTATAATACACACAGATTTTGAATTTACCAATCACAGATTTTCAATTAGCATTTTGTTCGGCCACACCATACTATGTATCACGCCGCTAAACTCGAGAGCAAAATAATAATATGGAATCGGAACGTCCAGGAAATTATCGAGTAATTAATATAGTACGAAACGAGTTTCAAAAGTCATACTAATTTAGTCTGGCGTTATTCTCTTGGTAAATTTATTCTATAATCAGAATTCCTGTACCAGCTAATTATTCCAATAATTAAGTAATTACAGTAGAATCGAATTTATCTTAAATGGATGGTGGAAGATAAAAACATTTGATTGTTTTGCTAATCTGTCACCCAGAAACTTTTATACTGGCGCAAAGAAAATAATTTTGCATAATTTTAAGGCCTCTAAACTTCCAAAACAATGCTGCTTGTTTGGGTATATATAATCAGGAAACAAAAACTTTATAGCACTTTTTTATTTCCAATTGGCCATTGTCGCAGACATTCATAGATACAAAATGCTCCATGCGACATTCTACTTATTGATATGAAATTACCTGTAGTTACTAAAAGTGCTCTGTAAAAATAGATTTATAATCGTTTAAAATTTAGGCTCCTAATATTAAGCAAACTTTGGAAAATTGCTGTAATTAATTATGGAAAATTATGCGGATATTGCAATAAAGCAGTTATTAAGAAGCACTACTGCGTTATATTTTTAAAATTATATAAAAAATCGTTTATTGTATTCTTTAAATATCTTTGCATAAAAATTGTGAAAAATATGAAGGAAAACGCGTATACAACATTTTTTTGGATTTTTTATTAAAGAATTAATAATTTCTGAAGTGTTCAAATTTGCTAGTTACCTTGATAAACATGAATGAGACATGCTTATGAAATTTCTTCTTTATGAGACAGATATACCAAAAGTCAACTTTCAAAGTCCACCGTGCTCTTAAGGCCATGTCGCTGGAAGGGAAAGCCTGAATGCTTACTTTAACCTTGAAAGAAATCCCTTTACAATTTCACAGTGAATAAAGTAACTCTCTTTGTTACTAATTTCCGCATTTTCAACAGCAGGATATTTTAGAATCTCTTTTGAATAATACAACATGGTTTGTTGTTAAAGCTTTAGCTCATGCCCATTACAACACCGGAAGTTGAACACCAAGCCAACCATGCTCACAGCTTGGAAGGGTGACAACCTCTCACGACTGGACTGCTGTGGGATCGTGCACGCTGAAAGTTGCTGGTGTTAGTAAAATCTATCATGGATCCTATCTCCTCCATGTTTAAACGATACCTTGGGGGGGGAGTGTCAACCCAGACACAGGTCTCTCATCTGGAAGAACTGGCAGAGTGGATAAGTCACTGAACATGGTAGATGTCTGAATTGTGAAGGTCACGCGTTCGGGCCTAACCGTGAGGCTGTCGATCTAATGGTCTGCAGTTTTGATCAGTTTTCTCCAGATGTAACTTGAATACGCGTTAGAACCCCTTAAAAAGTACTCCGACCAAGGCACTCTTTCGACGCATGCAGATGTCTTCGTGTAGGCTTGCCAAAAAACAAATATACAAAGTAATGTGGTATTGATTTAAAATTCGGAGGCACTGATTTCAAATACAACGTTGCTCCACTTAGTGGATAAGAGGCCCGCATTTCCGGCCTTTGCAGTGGTTAATGCTGGAACGACAACTGCCCGCCACTAAAAAAATGTTCATCCTCTAATTAAAGAAAACCTTAAATGCAAATCGCAAGAAATGTACTGATTACGAAATACTTTACAACACATGAATATTATTTGTATCCTTTACGTAAACTGAAGTGCTGACAGGCATCGAAAAAGTATGTTTATAAAGGGCTTTGACTTTGGTGCTTCATAACAATATCGACTTATCTGTTTTTCTTGTTTTATAATGTTCTAAATTACACCATTCTTAACTTACCGGCCCCTTTTTGTTTTTCTGTCTCATTATACTGTAAAGTAGATCATAATCTATGTTCATTTACTTAAAGCAAATTTTTCTTGCTCTCTTGTCAAATGCAAATAATATTTTGACTTGAACAAAGGAAGAAATTTTATAATTTTTCTTTTTCTTCAACATTTTCTACCAAGGTTGAAAAGTGTTAATTTAGTCCGTCTGTCCGACCGTCCAACTGTCGTAAATATACATCGATTTCTGAGAAATTCGCGTATATTATTCCGAAGTATTGGGCCATGTACACTATTGAAAATAGTGAACTGCCATTTATAGTTCTGTTAAAGGAGCTGCCGAATTATTTCAATGCATTTGGCTCTATGGGGAGTCGTTATTTAAAGCTATTTCTAGGGATATCCTTCAATTTGAAGAGAACGAAATGAATATATATTCTTAAAGATATCAAAATAATGCTCTTAATAAAGAATAATATATGCAGGATTAAAAGTCCTTTTATGGGAGCACTCAAAAGAACATCAATACACTGCAGTCCATGGCAATTTAGCAATTTGAAGGCATTGTACACTCAGTATATAAACGTTTCTAATAAGTTACTCTTATAACGGATGGAAGTAACATTTAGAGTTCTTTTTTTGGCTCAAAAATACAAAATTGCTGTATAATTACACCAACAGTGACATGCAGTTTTTTTGGGGGGGGTTTTATCTCCAAAATCTAGCCTTGGTTGACGACCATACGTCACCAAATACGGCGCAAAAATAAAGATTTTTGTCTTGGAAAGTGCTTTATAATCAACGCGTCTGGCAAGATTTATCCTTTTCCTGTCTATCCCCCCCCTTTTTATAAGATTGGTTTTTGACTGTTCCTTTAATCATGACGCTACCGATAATTTGCCAAACGTGGCCACCATGATGCATAAATATAGCTTTGAAAATTGAAAAATATGATTTCGCAAAATTGTCAGTAAATTTTCGAGATTTGAAGTCAACAGTACTCTAGCCCTGAAAAGGCAAATTTTTCCGCTAACCTAACACACTCAGTAATCTGATTTAAGTGTTCGATCGCACATCTCCTGTGAAAACGTTTTTCATGAATAGCAGCTTTTGTTTGCCTGTAAAACTACTTTTTTGCATACTAAATTAACGCGCAGTGAAATTTAAATATATTTGCACGAAAAGAGAATTTTGTTGAAATAGCAGCTTTTCTTTGCCTGTAAAACTACTTTTTCTGCAGCCTGATTAATGGTGCAGTGAAATATAAATACAGTTGCTTTTCCAAAAATTTTGCCTCTCTAATGTTGTTAAATGTCACAGGTGTCACATTTAGATATATATACTTGCAAAATTTGATAGCAAAGGGATGTAGATATATGGACTTGTGGCTAGTATCCCATTCATAGCCTCGTCCATTTCCTATATAAAATCCCCATTTCGCAGCTCAAAAAGGGCTCGAAATTTAAACTCGCCGTAATTCTGTGAATGTTGGTCGTTTAAGGACGATTTTAGTTTTATTTTGCATGGACTTGTATGGGTAAAAATTCCCTAAATGTGGTGGTTAGTCCGAGGTAGGTGTATCTCTTTAAGTTGAGAAGTCTGAAAGTGATGGTAAAGGAAAATGTGCTGTTAATAATCTACCTAGCACGTACTCGTGAAAACTACCTAATTAAACTGAACAATACACTAAAATAAATTAACATATTTGAATTCAAAATTGATACAATGACCTTTATTCAGGGGATTTTTAATCATTTTCATCACCCTTAGCGTCTTGTACGATTCACATGTGGGGAGATGTGATATTCCGTGGCAGCATTTACTTTCAGTTAAAGAGAGGGGCACTAATCACGGTAAATCGA
Source organism: Cheiracanthium punctorium (assembly GCA_038373885.1). Taxonomy (NCBI): domain Eukaryota; kingdom Metazoa; phylum Arthropoda; class Arachnida; order Araneae; family Cheiracanthiidae; genus Cheiracanthium; species Cheiracanthium punctorium. Next base: position 29,810 of record JAWZYV010016552.1, on the reverse strand, counting down.
AAGAGAAATATTCACCAATTCACGGATGTTGCACACCAAGTCGACGTAGTTAGCTCTTCATCAGCACAGCTCGAAGTTGAAGACATCCGGGAATAGCCCGTCCTTCCTTCTTGTGTTTTTTCCGTGTTCCTTTTTGCCCCACTTTCACTAGCGCTTCTAATTGTATGTCCCCTATTCTTATAGATTGGGGGTACTCGTTGGTTGGCTTGTAGGGTTATTCTCCGCCCTAGGCCGAATCACCATCCAGGGGCGTTGTCTGTCGCACCTGCATTTTCTTTGGCGTCACATATACAAGGTGATTAAAATTTAACTTCCCCTATGAACAGTGTTCTGTAGCTAAAACGGGAAAACGGATTGTAACCAAAAATTGTTATACTGGCTATACATTATATGCCCTCAAGAATTTCGAAAATAATAGTTCAAAAAATGTCCACTAGGTGTCGTTTTTGCATGAAAAACGGCAAATTTAATGATGGAAATGGCTAATTCGAAGTACACAATCAATTTTAACATTTATTCAATAGTTTTTGGCCATTTATCCACTAATTTGGGTAATATTTGAACTGACTTCACCCAGCAAAATGCCATCTAGGGGACATTTTTTAAACTAAACGTTCTGAAAATTCCCTTTAGCGCATCTAGTGTACAGTCTATATGCGAAATTCGGCAGAAATCTGCTCATCGGTTACAGCTGCAGAATGCTGTTTGTAGGGGAAGTTTAATTATAACCACTCTGTATATTTCTCCGCCACTTTTGTAGATAGTCTGGCGACTACACTCATCTCCATAAATTAAGGATAATTCAGAATCACACAGAAATTGATCGCTAAAATAAAAATTTCACCTGTGGAATGATCACACACATCTTGAAGAAGAATATGCAAATTACAGGAAACCACCAGATGGCGTGGATGGTACGTCACAATGACGAGAGTGTAACAGAGGTGTATATAAGGAATGGTGGCAAAGAAGTAAAATTGTTCACAAGCGCTGTGAAAGCCTTTCAGTGCAAAACCGCATAGTTATGGCACAAAGGAGGCATTTGGATGATGTTTTACGTGGCAGAATTATCGGACGACTGGAATGTGGACGTACCCAGCTGGAAGTATCCGAGGAACTTGGAATCGCCAAGAGTGTCATCTCCAGGCTTTGGCAACGATTCCAAGATGATGGTAATGTGAGTAGACGTTACAGCACAGGTCGCCCCCGAGTTACAACGCCGAATGAGGACCGCTATTTGGCAGTTACTGCCAAAAGAAACAGACGGAGTACAGCATCAGACCTGTCTCGTCAGCTCTCTTCAGCTACCGGTACGACAGTTTCAAGGCAGACCGTGTACAGACGCTTAGGGCACATTGGTCTATATGCTCGTAGGCCTGTCAGATGTGTTCCACTTACCGCAACTCACTGTCGCCTGCGATTAACCTGGAGTAGAGAGCATGCATTGTGGACACCGCAACAGTGGTCTTGTGTGATGTTTTCCGACGAGTCCAGGTTTAGTTTGGAGTCTGATTCTCGCCGGACATTCATCTGGAGAGCGCCAGGTACCCGTTACCACCAAGAGAACACCATTGAAAGACACCGTTACGGTGGTGCAGGATGGCTCGTTTGGGGAGGAATTATTCTTGGTTCCAGAACTGACCTGCATGTTCAGAGTGTAACGATGACAGGCCACATCTATCGGGATGTCATTCTGGAACAACATGTACGTTTGTTTCTGGGCGCCATGGGTGCTGAATTTGTGTTTATGGATGACAACGCCCGTCCTCACCGTGCAAACATTGTAGACGAATGCCTTCAATCGGAGGATATCACCCGTATGCATTGGCCAGCATACTCATCGGACTTGAATCCAATAGAGCATGTGTGGGATATGCTTGGCCGACGAATTGCAGCCCGTCAACCCCCTCCCACCTGTCTACCGGAACTTCGGAGTGCATTGCTTGATGAGTGGTGTAATATTCCCCAAGATCAGATTGATCATTTGATACTCAGCATGCCTAGGCGTTGTCAGGCCTGTATTGCATCGTCCGGGAGACATACTCCGTATTAACCATCCTACTAACCATGTTATACTGTTTTTTGTAAATAGGTTCTTTTTTGAAATTTGGTTGAGGGAGTAACACTTGAAATATTTATTAATTATGTCAAACATATAGCATCTTTTTTGCTCTTTACTTTTTGTTGAATAAATAGACTTTACAAATAAGTCAAATTTGTTTTGCTTCTTTCTCTTTCTTTGTCTGAACTTCATTATCCTTAATTTATGGACATGAGTGTATTATAATTAATGGACGATCCGTGTGGTCCTTTTTAGTGAGAAAAACACACAAGCATTTTGGACGTTTTCCTTTAAAAAAAAATTCCCCACATCTTGTCCTTCTACGCCACCACACTTACTATAACTTGTAGGACCTGGGGACCATATAAAAAGTTAAATTTAGTAATTGTTTTATAGGGATTGAGTTAGCGAATTCGACTGTTATGTAGCTCACATATGAAATTTTTTCTATAATTTATTTTTAAAGTTTTTCTATGTAAAGTCAAGCATTTTAACATTTCTGTTCCTGTTCTCATTTTTATTCCTTTGACTTTCAAAATTCACATATCTCTTTATCTAATACAATAGCCTACTTTTTTAGCAGTCCATGAGGAGACACGTGATCTTAAAACAGAATTTCCTTCGTCAGTTTGTAATTTATAACGTGTTTCTCATCCGCCAAATGTTGGTTATTTTCTGGCATACTTTATTAAAATGTTTTGATGGCTTACACCAGTTGTCAAAATTATCCAATCGCTGATTGATTACTTTAACTCCACTTGTCTAAATTTAATGTAGTTCTGACGTCTGTTAGTACTGCCAAGTGCATTCGTACCCCAAAGAAAAGTCCTGTGTTGGCATCTTTATTCAGAATCGTGCCAAACGGTCACCAAATTTGACAGCTATTAAATATATTTTGCCAGATTTCATGGAAAAAGAAGTCTACAAAATATTGGCTTACATCCAACATTATTTTGATACTATCTGCCGGGTAGATACCCGCTTTGCCCTGATACATTTTAATTCTATTTTTTCTGCATTTTGTTATAGATGGTTAATAAATATAAAAGGAAGACAAATCAAGCAGTCTGGTGTGAAGTAGCAATGAAAAATGCTATGAAAGAATACGAAACAACTTCGGTTTCGGCAGACCTTTAATAAGACTGATAAAATAAAACAAAAATTGTTGTTCTATGAAGGTTATTTTCAATGATAATTATAAGTTCAACTAAAGTTTGAATAGTAATCCTTAAGGAAATTAATATGAGCTCAGATTTGCAAAGTATATTGTACTTTAGCGCTTTGCCCGAACGGCTTACTCGCTTTAGGCGCCCTTTTAGGGAAAAGTGGGTTTTTTAAGCATTTTTAATTTTTGATAATAAACAATTATTATAAATAAAATAACACAACATTCATTTTTTGTTTAGAAGTTTAAGATCCCTTCTAAAAAATAAATCAATCATGTAGATGATAAAAGCCCCAAAACGACTGTTTTTGGATATTCATAGTTAACCTACCCACTTTAGGCCACTCTCCCCTATATAAGAAAAATTTACGCTCTTACAGCGATATTTGAATGTTAGACTGTTTAAAAATTATTGTTTTTCAGATTCACAAGTGCATAAAATATGATTGTGTTGGACAGTGTTTTATAAACAATGCATTGAGTATGATTTACCATTCTTGTTTATTTAACTATAAATATTATGTTTGCCTTTTTTAAAATATTAAAACATAAAATAATTTAAGCTTAGTAAAATAGAACACATGAAACGGTACTTCTTGTTTTGCACACATGTTTCGAACTAAAAAATTTCGTCTTTCATGAAAAGAAGTCCATACACTGTTGACTACTGTTGATGAAAGACAGATTTTCACACCCGAAACACGTGTACAAAACGATAAGTACATTTTAAGTGTGTTATTTAAAAAGTTTTAGTTATTTCATCTTTTAAAAAACAGTTTGTTTTGAGTGTTATTTGTTATATAAAAACATAGTCGATATAAAATATTTCTATTATTTTTTAAGCTTTCTTTATTATTCAGTGGCCTGCCTGTTTCTTTTTGTAATGCAATAACTTCCAAAGCCAGTTAAAACTGTATAATGCCCATCTAAGAGCGATTTTCGGTATGCTTGGTCATTAGAATTAAATTCCATTTGGAAAATTGCCAAGAAACGCCCCCTTTAACAGCGCTTGAGAATGTCAGTTCGAAGGATGTTTCACTTACGTGATAAGAATTAATAGGGGTGGAATCTTTCCTCATTAAACAACCTGTTCAATGGGCTCTTAGGTATATTGAAAATGATTGTTATTTGAGCTCAGGTCATTAAAAACACAGAAGTTTTGAGTGACAAAGTAAGTACCTGGAAATCATTGATAGGTGTTTTAGTTCAGTTTTACAAGAACGTTCAAGTATTTACAATAAAGAAATACGAAATATTTTTTTTCTAATTTAACGAATATAATTACATCAACAAAAATGCTCAATTATTATTTTCTGTTTAAATTAAGGCAGGATATATTAATGTAGACATTTTTCTTGTTTAATTAATTTTAAACTCTACGTTGAAAAACAATAAACCTTTGAAAAACAAAACCTTTTAGTTTTACAAAAGTTTCGATGCTTACGCTAGAAAAATTTTTCTTCATATGGATTGATGATATAGGAGCTTCAGCATCAAAATACTTTACTACATGAAAAAGTAATTTATCTAAATGAATTCTATTTCTTGTCAATTTTCTATTGTTGGTCACTCAATGAAAAGTTTTATGCAAAAAATATTTCTGAACTGAACAGATGCACGATACAACGAGAGACTGTAAGTGCACCGAGGAAAAATTTTCTTCATATTGTTACGGATTTTCGGGGCAATCCACTGCTCTGGGGCTTAAAATGGTTTCAAATTTGTATTCTACGCTTCAAATAGATAAATTTTGCTTTTTGTTGCATCAAAATCGGCCAATTAGAACCGGAGATATGGAGGTTTCGCTTTCCCATATGTGTTTCTATGGGACTTCTAGAAATCTCGAGAAATATTAGTCCTAGGGCTTCGATCTCTTCACATTTGGGGACTTATTTTTGGCGCCAAATTCGGCGATATTTCGCCAATAGTGCGCCAAGCTTGACGACTTTTTGGTCATTTGGCGCGATTTTCCCAATGGGCCCTGGAAGTTGTTTTTCCTGCATTAAAAACGCATAATAACCTAACATTTCTGTTCTATGACGTAATCAGAAGTCCCGTTTTATCTGGAATCTTCAAGGAGTATACTTTTCTAGAAACTGCTCTCAGCTTCTGCCTACTCTATAAATTCCACCAGCGCGCTGCCCCGACAGTTCAGTGCGAGTTGAACGCTCAATGTGTGAAGAGCTCAGTGAGAGTACGCTTGCTTTGTGAATTGATAGTGCTACAGAAGCTGTGTTTTAGCTTGCTTTATGAAGCTGTTTTTAAAGTGCTGTGTGTAAATTCTTCATTGCTGTGTCTTAAGGGATTGTGTACGATATCCCTTGAATATTTTCACTGAATTTTTGCCTGTGAAAGTGACTTATTTTGTGTGAGAAATACAGCATTTGTGAGAGCTTCTGATCTAAGAGAACTGTTAAAAGCACATTACTGTTAAATTGTGCTTGTGAATTTTGTACACACTCGTGTTATTTGCATTTCACTAATCTTCACCTTGGTTGAAACTGCCTGCCATATTTGATTTCTATATTTTAGCTAGCAATCGAATCATTTCCGGCTTAACCGTCTGTACGACACATCCCCCACTACCAAAAACAAACCTCCAGTGCCGTCGGGAACTGCTACAGGTAACTCGTGTCACTCACTAAGCACGCGTGTCACTTTTACTTACTTTCCCTGTCTCTCTTCAGACTGAGATTGCAGTAGCCGGGTTTTATCCCTGGCACTTGGCCGGCAATAGAACCCGAAGGCCTCGGGCACTGGATCCCCGGAGTTTTTCACTCTGGGCCATCGGCAACCAACCTACTACAGCTTATGTGTCTACATAATTCCTCCATTGTTAAAGAAAGGTCCAAGACAACAATGCTACAATTTGCTTTATTGGCTTTGATTTATCCTCCTACTATAATCAAGTACAATTAACTAATGGTCTGAGAATAGTCGTGGATATCAAGCCACCCTCAAAAATGCGAAAAAATTAAATCTCCAAGACTGAGCCTAGCGTAGCAATGCTTGCTATAATTGGGGAGGAATAGCCAAATGGATGTATGCCAGTAAAATTTTTAAAGATTTATTTCTCGAGGTCTAATCAAGCGAACTACATGCAATAAAAGGCAAAGTTTAATTATTTAAAGCATAGAACATTAATTTTAGACTAATTAAACTTTACAAGAACGGCTCCTTTTAGAAATTCGTAAGACTATATGCGTATATGTACGCAAGAAAGTGTACGTACATATTAGATATCTCATTAGCAAATGAATCCTATAAAATAAAATAATTAAATCTTAGTTAAGTTACATACATAAAAATAACGTTTAAATAGTACCTTTTTAAGTTTGCTGTTTACAAAGTTTTAATTATTTTATTCTTTAGACACCATTTTCTCTTGAATGTATTTTGCTAAATTAATCGTATACTAGTATCTTAACAGGATTTTAAATTTAATGTGATAGATATACATAATTCAAAATCGTTAAATGTTAGAAAAATTACAAGAAACAAATTAAACAGAAAAAAGCTTTTAATTATATTATCGTTGATTTGTACAAGAATTCACACTCATATTGCATAAAAATAAAAGAAAAATGATGATTGGTTACTTTAATTACAAATATACTTCTTTTAGAAAATAAAAAAGGTAAAAAAATAGTAGTGAATAATTATCAGATAGCTCTAATTACGATAGATTGAGATGCAGATAATTGAAGGTAATTGCGAAATAACAATAAATGCAATTACTTGAAAAAATCTCAAGTTTATTTTCGTTCCATAATGTAAAACTGTATTGTATGAATTTTGATGAGAAATGTGTATCAGTAGTAAGAAATTGCTTACAAAAATTAAAGGAAGCACGGGAAAATTTCATATTTTTGTGTTATGGAGGAATTTTTCTATAGGTGTTTTTATATCATAGGCATAGAAAATATTTAAGTATCAGTTAAAACTTTCCATCTTCTTACTAATATATAATTAGCTTCGTGTTCTTAGCACTTCAGCTTGTTTAGGTCTTCCTAGTTATTGAAAGGTTTTTTTCTAGATATTACAACTATTGCAAAACGAGCTAGAATATTAGTCGTTAACAAATAACAACTGTTTTATAAGTGAATTTTCTTGTTTAATGTGAGATTTTGTTATAAATATTATTAATTATTAAAGTATAAAAACAATTATAGAGATCGTACTTTAAAAGGTACGGAAAGTTTTTTTATAAATATTTTTATTATTCGAGACACAGAAAACTTATAACAAACCCTATAATATACTCTTTAGACAGTATTCTCAATAACATTAGTTTTAAAGGCAAATACGATATCGTCTTCAATTAAACCTTTCATTTACACATTCAAAAAACATCAAATTTAATATGAGTGGTTTATATGAAGGAAAAGTGAATAAAAATGGATACTAAATGCATTTCAATAGAAGGTGGCGAACGTAAATACCAGCCTCGAACTCAGAGATCTTTCAAAAAGTCCATTCGGCATCTCGAATTTATTTAACACAACGAGGATTTTTAAGAGGACTCTTTGGTCTAAGCACACACATACGAAAAAAGAATTTCAGATGATTTTATTTAAATATTTTAAAACCTCTCTGACATAATTAAATAATTACTCTTTCAATTATATAATTTTTTTGTTGATAACAGAGATTAAAGTTGCAATTAAAAACATACACAAAACTGATTATCAAATTTTCTAGGATATTATTTTTTTCTTTAAGAGCACAAATCAATGCATCCATATTCTAAGATAGCATAGGTGATTTTTGTGTCCCCAATAGTGGGCACAGTGTTTGAAATTGTTAAGTTTAAGAATTAAATTTTTTGTAAATATATTTTAGTTACTTAAATATCTAATAAAATCCATTATCCACATAAATTTTGTATTAAAATTTTTGAGAACAATAATATTTTGTATTATAAACGAAATAAACATTATAAATAATATATCATTATCTTTCACTCTGTAGATTGCATTAATGTGTTTTAAATGCAGCACCATTACTTGTTTAATGGTGCTGCAATTTAATGGTGCTGCAAAATATTTCTATGCATTTAATTAACTTGCAAATGAAATTAATCGTTCTCTATAACACTTAACGTTTTCTGAATTTATCATCCAAATATTCCTAATTACCTTTCTGCCTAGAGAAACGATCGTCTTAACTTCTAAACGTCAAAGCAATGTAAAATTTGCAATTGAAAAGTCCAGAAAGTTATTAAGTAATTGCCACTGTTCGAAAGGGAATTACGGAATTGATATCAAAGTAAGCTAACGTTATTGTGCTGTTAAATTTAGCCTTGCAAACTAAATGAATTGCTATTACAGCTAAGTAACAAACAATACCACTGTTAGTGTCTTTCATACACAAAGTTTGGGAGTCTGATTTTTTTTTCGTAACAGAAGGTAGTACTTTTGGATGCGGATCCATGAAATCGTTCATGTTTGAAATTATGTCCGATATATCACAATATACATCACACAGAATTTCTAAATCATACTCATTTTCATGCTGGAGTTTTCTGTTTAATGCAGTCAAAGTTTATCTTTTAGGACAAAACGAGTCGAATAAAAGAAGGCCGCGAATGCTGTGTGAGTCAAAGCCGTGTAGCAGAGTATAAATCATAAATATGCAACTAGAAGTGTGACAGCGGAATGTGTAAAAATATATAATTCATTAAAAAGTAGCGTAATGCTTTAATACAACAGAATCACTAACAGAACTTAGAAGAGTACATCATGCTTTGAAAGAATGATGATTAATTTACGTTTGAAAATTTTTACCGACAGTCTATCTCCGCTCACTTTGTCATAAATTTTAGCCAGCTTCTGGATGTAGCTTTCCAATTGTTTACCTTCTGGTATAAAGTGAAATCCGACGAAATAGGTTAATCATCGTGATTACTGCAACAGGTAGAATTGTTCTACCTTCTGCGTCTCGTGTCAACAACGCTAAGTAGTCTATCAATATGGTAAACATGTTTCCATCAATTGGAATCAGAAATAAAAACGACGTTAAAATCATAGGAAAATACTTCAGGGTAAACTTTATCTCTTTTTCAAAACCTATTCCACGAGACCAAACTTATCTATTCAATGTTGAGGTGCGTTCGCGAGTGCAATGTGTGACGGTTTCGTTTTTCTCCGAAGACATATCTTTACGTGATCAATTTTTGAAAAGGAAAGCACGTTTTACTTTCACGGGCAGTGTGGAAATATTGCGCAACTTATCAGAGGGCTAGAGGTGAAATTCGGCTGTCGGATATGGTGCAATCAAGAGCGTGAGTGTAAAATTTAAGTTGGTTATTTCAATGAATTCTTAAAATTTACACTTTCTTACTTGATTATTAGAAATTTCATGCCTGGACTTGTTCAAATCGCATGTAATATGTTTCGCCATTTGAAATGATATTTTAAACAGCTTATTATACGTCCAAAGAAACACAACAATTAGAAATTCCAGATTCTATCGGGAATAGTACTGAAATTGAATTGAACAGCTGCATCACTGCATTAAGCATGTGTAAGTGTTTGAAAGCACTTGATGTATACATTAACCAGAATAATGACGACTTATTCGTGCTGTTCAGTATAGTTCCACATTAATGTTCAAGTATATTTTGAACTAATGCATTTTTTCAGGCATTCCCTTAATTAGAAACCTATATAACCATTAACCAGAATAATGACGACATATTCGTGCTGTTCAGTATAGTTCCACATTAATGTTCAAGTATATTTTGAACTAATGCATTTTTTCAGGCATTCCCTTAATTAGAAACCTATGCCTTTAAAGTCATTTACAACGAAGAAGCACGAAATATTAGCTCGTCAAACTCATCGGCTGTAACTGATTTTAGACGTATTTTTTTTTACATATTTGTTACTGTATAACTAGTTATTAAAATGTTCTCTTCTGTAGTTGTTAAGTCTTAAAGTCAGATTAGTTTATTCCGCCCGTTGTTGTGTAATCTTTAAAGAACTATGAAATTTCCTACCATGAGGCACAAATGAAAAATAATTGCTTGTAATGGAAATCTCAATATCTCATATAATCTCAGCGCAAAACTCTAAAGTTGTCACTAATAGGGATGGACAACGTAATACCAACCATACGATGAGAAGAAATGGTCCAGGTCTCGTTTCGTCTCGCATTTTCACCCCGAAGTCTCTTCTCACGGATTCTTGTCTCGCACCGTGAGTTCTAGTCTCTAACCCTGAGATCTCGTCTAGAATGCTGGGGGCTCGTATCGCATCCCAAATCTTGTCTTGTGACCTGGTCGACCGACATCGTATATTGTTTGACATTAAAAGTCCTATTTTGACTCCTTTGTTCTAAATGAAAGAAGTACAGTTGTCCGTCGTTTACCGAGAACCAGAGTGAAGCCGGTTTAGAATATTGTCTGACGCCCAAAATCTCTTTTTTTACTTCTTTGTACGAAGCGAAAGAAGTACAGTCGTCCCTCGTTTATCATGATCTCGCGTATAGTCTGACGTCGAAATACCTTCATTTTCACTTCCTCGTACTAAGTAAAAGAAGCACAGTAGTTCCTTGTTGATCTCGAAGTAAAGCGCGAGAAAGGCTTAATTCATTGTCTGCAGTCAAAATGTCTTCACTTTTACTTCCTTGTACGAAGTAAAAGAAGAACAGGCGTTCCTTAATTATCGCAGTCTCGTATATTGTCTGACTTCAAAAGTCTTCACTTTTATTTCTTTTTATGAAGTAAAGGAAGAACAGACGTTTCTCGTTTATCGCAGTCCCGTATTCGTTTGACTTCAAAAGTCTTCATTTTCACTTCCTCTTAATAATTTAAGCAAGGTACAATCGTCCCTCGTATATCGTAGTCTCGCGTTTGTCTCTCGCTGAAATGATTTCTCTTTTACTTTCTTGGGTGTAGTACGACAAATACTGTTGTCAATCGTTTTTCGAAGTCTTGTATAAGATCAGATCAGCATGTTGTCTGACGACAAAATGTCTTCATTTTTACTTTCTTGGACGAAGCAAAAGAACAGACTGTTTCATTTAACGCGGTTTCCAGCGAGACCTTCCGCACATTGTCTCACATCAAAATGTCATCAATTTTATTCCTTGTAGGAAGCTAAGAAATACAGTTGTCTCCTTTTTATCGAGGTCTTTTACAATGTTTCGCACCAAAATGACCTCATTTTTATTCCCCTGCATGAAGTAAAAGAAGGTAGTACAATCGGATGATTATAAAAATTTGGAAACATCTGTATTTCGTGTTCATGTAAATATATATATACATGTGTATGTATTTAAATGTTTAAAAACTTAGGTTTGAGATGTTTTTGCACTTCTTCAATATACTATAATTTTGGTTTTTAACTCAATCAAAAACTAATTTTTATGTGTTAAAAATTAATTATATCAGTTAAATGTCATTCACATGCTTTCTTCGAGTATATAGTTTTAAAATTCTAATGTCTCGGAATTTAAATATAATGAACGATTTTCTCTCCAGTTTCTTTCCTAGCTTTGAATAGGTATATTTGATGAATATTAATCACAAAAATGTAATATTAACCACAAATTATGAATTTACTCTTTGTCCACTAGTCCTTTGTCATCCACATAGCTAAAAAGTAGAGATTTTTGACCGAGTGGTTTCATGTTGTTCTTTCTTCATAAAATACATTTTGCTGTCCTGTGAATATTTTGTGATTTGAAAAAGCTATATTCTAAGGTATGCTTTTTAATCCTTCTCATTCGTACATTTAGTGGAAATCCGATAAAATATCAATGTATAAGAGTCGCCCTACTGAAAGTGGCAATAAAGGTGGTTGAGAATTGTTTAATGCAATTATTATAAATTAGTACACAAAGGAAGTAAAACAGGGGTAACACATAGGCTAGGTAAAGTCACCTTGTACGCTGAAACAAGTATTCCAGAGATCAACAAGATGATAGATACCTGGATGAAGAAGCTCCAGAGAAAGGGTAACGTTTCATGGAGTATTGCGTACACACTTCCTTTGCTCACAGACATTTCCTCCGTTATTTCGCAAGCGGTGATTTGCCGATTCATAGTCTCGAGACGGTCTACGCAGCTGCTACTGCTCTCTTGGTGATAATCACACGTGCTTGACCAAGCCATGACTTTTCGTCAGTACTTATTTTTTCCACTACGAAATTCCCTACACCATCGGAATACCGATCTGCGTGACATACACTCCATGGAACACACATTTTGCATGACTGTCTCTTGAAAATGCATCGACGAATATCCACTTACGATAAATGTCTATCAGCAAGGAAGTGTGCACATGATACTGCATGAAAATTTGCCCCTTTTCCCTCAGAAGCTTCTTAATCCAGATACCAATCATCTGGTTGACTTCTGGAAAACTTGTTTCAACCTACAAGGTGACTTTATATAGTCTATTTGTTACCCTGTATTACTTTTTCTTTTGTATAATAATTTATATTAATACCATTAAATCATTTCTGAAACCATCCGTAGTGCCACTTTCATTTGGGTGACCCTTATAAATAAATTTTGTTTGCCTCCCATGATAGATCTTCCACTTTCAAGTTCTAGCTAGAAGTGAAGTTTTTAAAGATCCAAATTTGACTTGTTGAGATGACGTTTAATTTTTCTTTGTCATTCATATGGTTCTTAAGTCATTCACATGTAAATTATTTAAATAACACTAAGTGTATGATGTTTTAGGATTTTAGTTGAGTATTTTCATTACTTAATTAGAAAACTGTGTTTTAATATTCATTTGTTTATTAGTAGTATTGAAAAATCCAATCCGTCACCACACTCTCACAAAAATTCGTCTTTATACACTATCCGTCATTTTTCAATGAATAATTTCCCTTCTCTATGGAAACGTAATATTTCCGTGAAACCTAAAGAAGAGGAAGAAAATCCGTGTCATCACAAGAAGTTTCTTCAATTGACGGAAGAAAAAAAGAAAAGGACAAACGCCAAATAACGGATATATTCCTGCACCGCTTCTGCCAGAAAACTTTCCGTGAATGGGAGAAATAACTTTTGAGAGCACGTCTTTATACGCTATTTATTCCCCATGCTTAAACGAAGAATTTCCGTACTCCTCGAAAACGTTCTATTTCCGTGAATTCTTCTCGAAAATCTGAAGAAAGAGGAAACATTTCATTGAATCTGAAAAATTCTCTTCAATTCACAGGAAAACGAGAAACGGAGGTATTCCGGCAGCACAGCTGCAAAATTTTCGTGAATTGAAGAAGTAATTCTTAAAAGTGCAACTTGTCCGCTTCGCCATTGACATGACTCTAACAAAAATAGAAATATACAATAAGATACATACAAGGAAGGTATGCTATTGTTTTATTCTAATTATGTAAAGAATGGTGTATTTTCCTGATTATTTAAAATACCTTCAATCTTCATATCAAAAGGATACCTTTATTTGTTGTGTCCCAAAATCGTTCCACATTTATTTCGGCTTCACGCGAGACCACTCTCGTCTATTTAATAAAGATCTCCTATCGCAATAGCGAGAGATCTAGACAAGACTCGTCTCGTCTCAAGCCCGCGCCCCTTTTCTTAGTTATAGTTGCTATGGGGTTTTCAGTGCATGAATACAGCTTGAGCATTACTAAAATATAACAATTGTCATGAAAATCTCAATCAGTTCATAAAAATCCCACATCTCTTATATTTTAAATATAATCGCTTCACTCACTTTCAAAATCTTCTCTACTTGAAAACTCTAAGGTTATTTAGAGTATGTCAAAGGAGAAAACAATTTTTTCAAAAAGTATAACAATCTCTATAGCATCTCCCTTCATCCTTGATATAAAAGCAATAACTTGACTCTTCTTACGAGCCATCTTTGCTTGAAAACTCTAAAGTTCCGAGGAGTATGCCAAAGGAGAGAAGACTGCAAACTGCAGAGAGGATCAGGCTTTTGTCGATGACGATGGAGTCCAATATTTTGAATTCTCCAATGCCTTCTTTCATAGCGGAAAGAAAATGCAAACTTTTTAACCGTGAGAAATTTACATGAAGATTCTGAGCCGTGGCCCGGACCTCCTCTTCCGCATTTAGAACGTGCGAGCTGAATAAGCATAAGAACACAAAGTGGAGGAAGCACAAAAATCCGTCGGTCATACGCAAAGACCATGCAACTGGAATGCTATGCAAAGCAAAAGAAACGCAATATGCTTGCTTGAACACGTAGAGAAAAGTAATAGACGAAGTTAGAAATAGATGTGGACTGAGAATACCCTTCAGTTTTGAAACGCTGTCTGATATTTCACAGTGCAAATCAAACAGAGTGGCTAGATCTTCCTCCTTGGCCTTTTGGAGCTTTCTGTTAAATGTATATAGTGTTTTTTTGAGTAAGAAACAGACCGAACAAAAGTAGGCTGTGAAAGGAGTGTGACATAAAGCAAGGATCCACACCATAAATTTTAAACATTCGGTAAGATAATTCACAGGAGGAAGTGTAAAACTATATAGTGCATTTGCAATTTCCTTAATGGATGGATAAAAAGCAGCCACTGAAATAGCATAGTAAATTATATCGTGTGTTAAAAGTGTGAAAATTAACTTCCATTTGAAAATTTTTATTGGTCTTCCATTTTTATTCATTTTCTCATAAATTTCAGCGAGTTTCTGCATTGACTTCTCGAATTTTCTCCTTTTATTGTAGAGCAAACTCCGATGAATTAAATTAATTAGTATTATTACTGAGAAAGATAGTATTACTTTACCCATTAAATTGTCTTTTAAAGTTTCTTTGAGTCGATGTAAATCGTCATTAAGCATGATAAGACTGTTTCCATCAATTGAAATCATCAGTAAAATCGATATTAACATGGTAAGGATATTACTCCGGTTGCAGTTCAGTCCTTTTTCGAAACCTATTCCACGAGACCAAAAATATCTGTTCAATGTTAAGTACAGTTCACGAGTGCATTGTGTGACGGTTTCGTTTTTCTCATAAGACGTCTTTTTACGCAATGCTTTTTCGAATAGAAAAGCTTGTTTTACTTTCCTAGTCATTGTGGTGATATTATATATGCTTTCGTAAATTCTAAAATAAAATCGCGTTTAGTGATTTTCAGATGTGAAGAAATTAAGAACGCAAAATCAAACATTCAGTTCTCGTTTTAAAAATATCAAGGAGGGATATAACTCAGTTTCTATATAAAAAGCGATCCTACCCCAAACTGATATTTATATTATTAATTATAAGAACAGAATATAAAGGATTTGATTTTTCTAATCACGTTATTTTCTACGTAATATTATCTGTCGAATTCTTTCTAAAACAGCTAAATATGTATATTGATTTGATTTGAATATCACATTCTCAGTAAATATGTCTTGTAACTAAAATTTATCTCGAAAAATTTGTTTTTAATTCATACATGTACTTTTTGCTTTTAGTTGTATTCGGATTATAAACAACTATACACTGTGCAGAACCGGAAAGTCATATTTTTATTTCGTAATACCCAAGTCAAAGCAAATTATAGGCAATCATACAGCAAGATCTAATTACATTTATGATGAAAATATTTCTCTCAATTAATGTTTCAAGTGAGGCAGAGCTGGTTACTGCATTCATTCTAGTATTCCAATTACCCTTCTGAAATCATTACTTTGTAGAGTGTCTAGACATATTTTTTAATCTACACTGACAAATATTTTGAGGCTTGATTTGGCAGAAGAAACTATTTGCTTCAAGTATATTAAGCACGACGTGCTCATCTCAAAATATAACAATTTAGTAATAATGTAAAATATTTTAATAATCAATCTCATTTAAACAATCGATATTTAGAAATTGCATTTTGTATGCGATTTCACTGTTATCTGATCAAATTAAAAGAATAAATTTTGCATTCAATGAAAGATAAAAACGATTTCATAAAAGAAATGAAACAAGCTGTTGTAACACGCCTTTCAAATCATAATGGAGGAAAGTATTCGAAGAAAAACAAAAAGTATATCATTTAAAAGTAACTGTCAAATAAATAAAACTTTTAAAATAATACTGAATTTTTAAATTACTAAAATTTCTTTCGTTGAAATTTAATATTTCAAATTATTATCTCTAGATATCACTATGCTTATTTTGAAACGTTGTCTCTTTGATACTATTTCATTATTTTCAAATAAAATTTAGTCTTTGCTCTTTCGTATGCTTTATCTACAGTGTTACACTTGAATGGAATTTTGTATAGAAAACTGGGGATAATTCAGCAATTTTAAAATTTTATTTATAAGATTTTCTTATGATTTCTTTTCGAAAAATAAAATATTTCAATAAATTTGGTATCTTTTCTTTAATATTAAGTTAGGAAAATTTCTATTTTCATTCAGGATTATTGTTTGAAAAAGTTTACCTTTTCCTTCTCATCGTGGCTCAAGTATGCCAGCGAGAGGAATACGTGATAAATAGTGTAGGGATGCAGCAACATATATTTTTATAATTGTTTGTCGCTTTTGTTAATACAAATTCAAATTTTTTGAGTTTCGATGGAAATTCCAATAGCAACTCTAATAGCAAACAAAGTAAAGCTATTGTAAATGTATTCTAAAGGATTTATTACACGTGCTGAATACTCTATCATTAATTTAAAAAAAGTCTTCTCTAATATATTATAATTTTCTGAGTTTTACAGATTCAAATAAATTTCACAGACTCATCTTAAACATTCAAAGAGCGAGATTCAGTCATTTCTTGAAGCAAGGCACATGAAAATTTACATGAAAGATCCTAAATACGAGGCATTCATCTCAAGACAACAACAATTATAAAGAATGTCTTAAAGCGAAAATCTTACTCAAATAACAGCGAGTTTTATACTTGATTGGATTATATATCTCTCCCTGTTTGTTCAAGTGAAAGAAAATTTTATAGCCTTAAAAGGCTAGTGGGCAGCTTCGTTTCGAAAACAACAAAGCTTTTCATTGAAAAATTGAATGGTGCGTGGGAAGTGATGGGATATATATGTCTACAATCTCACTAATGAAGTAATTTTATTAGAAGCCGTAGTATAATCAGCGCTTTTTGAGGACAACACCGCATTTTTTTAATTATTAAAATTACTTTCACAGGGAAAAATATTCAGAACCCTTTTCCACGTTCTTAATCTTATACTTTAAACTCATTTGTTGTCATGTTATTTCATTAGATAAGTATTTTCATGTAAAACTGGTTTGTGTATCTATTACACAATGATTAAATCAATTTCTTTGATTGACATATCCCATCGACCTTTTTACTATTTCGCAGCACAATTCTTTTTAATTGCTTTTCATCTAAGGTTTGTTAATTTGCTGTAGGTACCCCGGGAAGTAGAGTTTTTCAATAAATATAATCGTTACCAGGGTTCACGTGTTCCATCATTCTCAATCATTTTCATTTTCATAAGGGAAGTTGGGGTAGAATGAATTCACTTTTTTATCCTAATCACAAAATTGCGTGCACAAAAATAAAAGTAACGGATTAACAAATTAATAAATCTTTAATAACTTTTAACCTACTCTCTTCCCGATCTAAGTGAATTATTATTAGTTTGTATATATCTTTTTAATATTTAAAAATTTACAAAAGGTAAATGTCTGCCTGTGTTTCATTGTATCCCAAATACCGGGGTAAAATGAAAGCCTTAATATCAATTCACAAACAGTCAAATAATATGAGTCGAAATTCAAATTTCAGCATACATGTTTTATGTACAGCTGCGGAAAAAAAAAGTCCCACTTGTACATTTTTCGGCCGTCGTTCGTCGCACAGCTAAGTTACAGATACCAATCGTTTACGATTGACGCACACTTTAATTTGCTATGCATAAAAATTGCATAAGGGGGCCATCTACATATTAACATTCGCACCAACTTTTTTTTCTCAATTGCAACCCCTAGATTTCACTTCATATTTCAAAAATTTAGCTCATTTTAAGCCCGGACACCAATTTTCAATAAATTTGGACAGAAAATGAGTGAGTTATGAGCACCCAAAATCCCCCTCCCTCTATGTTAAAATATTTTTTCATACTTCAATTCATATCGCATATAATATTAGTAGTAAGAAGCTGATTTTTATTCGTACTATTAGAACTAAACGACCCAAACATAATTTAATGTTATTATGATTTTTAATAAATTATTAATATGAATTATGTATTATTAAATTAATATTCAAAAAAATTATGAATAGCGACCTAGCCAAATTTCGATGGAAATAGATGCAGAAATTAATATTACATGGCTGTGCAAAATTTCAAATTTTTACGTTCAGTAGTTTAATTTATATTAAATAAAATGTGTTGTTTTCATGAGTTAAGGGACCATATATAAATTTATTAAGTCAAAATTTTTTGAAAATTGCATAAAATAAATGTAAATTAGATTTATTTTGTGCAAAAACACAGTAAAAGATACCAGTATTAAAAATATCAAATTTTGAAGCAAATAAATTAGAGGTTTTTACAGTTTGTTGGGGATTCCGTAAAGCTTGTATTGCTGCGTCCGCAACCATATTTCCCCAAATAAAATATTTTCCAGCTATAGAATTAGATGCAGTAGATGTATGTCTTCTAATACAACGTCCTATTTCTGAAAAACTAACATGCTCAACTTTCCAGGCATGAATGTGACCTTTTTTAATATCGGAAACATTAGGTCTTTGGAATTCCCCATAGTTTATCAAACATTCAAAATCACGTTTTTCTGTAAAAAATTTTTATCTAACTATAAATTAAAATACCGCCAAAAGTCTTAAGAATATTGCACATTGCAGGCGATAGTATTAAATGAAGAAAGTGAAATAACAAACATAGTGATAATATTGGGTCGGCAAAAAAGTAATTGCGTTTTTTACATGAAATTCAAACAAATAAATTTTCAATCATGAAACCATTCTTTAAGTTCGACCATAGCTGAGTCGAGCAATATTCATGCTTGTAGTCAGAAGAGCAGAGAGAGCAGCCTCTAACTCCTGCCAACATTTGAGCTGTCTAAGAGAAACATCAAGGGAAACACTGAATAACAATTTCAAAATTACAAAGATTTTCAAAATCCTTAGCAGTCATTTTGCATTTTTCCCTTAAATCATGTGTACGAACCAAGGAAGTTATGAACTCACGGATCATTTGGACCACAGACTAAATATTCTATTCTACTCTTGATATTCTCAGTACAAAAATCTTTGAGAGATGGGAACAATATTTTCCTTGAAAATAATATTAATTTCTTTTAATTCTCGCGAGCGAAATAAATGAAAGGCGAAAAGTTCGAAACCTACAAATAGCGTTTTTCAATTTGCAGAATGTCCCTTAAAAACGCGCAAAAATGAATCCGCAATATCTCCGGAAATTATCGTAGAAAATTGGTGAAAATTTATATTTAGGGTAATTTGAAGGTTTTCTTTCGTTTAATAAAGTCAAAATATGGGGTTGCCATTGAGAAAAACGAAGTTGATGCAGAATTAAATATGAAGACGGCCCCTTATGCAAATTAAATTAACAGTAAATTAAAGTACGCGTTATTTGCAAACGAATGGTATATATAACTTTGCTATACGACGAACGATGGCGAAATAAAGGGCAAGTGGGACTTTTTTTTCCGCAGCTGTACATTTATAATAAACATTAGTGAGGCCTAAATATGAAATTTAAATATAAAATATAAATTTAATGAAACTGTTATAGCTTAAGATTGATAAATAATACTTTTATTAGAGGTTAGCCTATAGTTTTTCATTTTACATTAAATTTACTTAAATAAAATTCAAAAATCAGCCTTTCTGCTTTACTTTCTGTATCAAGTAAAGGCATAGGAGGTGGTAGTTTTGATACAGTCTGTGAGTTTTTTCAAAAATGTATGTTTCCGAAGAACGCAAAAACGTGAAGCTTGGACTTAGTCGGTTCATGTACAGAACTTCACATTCCGTTTAAGTTTATTATATCCCCAACAGAGTACATTTCTTTACATTTAAGTTCACCTTCCTGGATTAAAAATATTCATTTAGAGCGATACTGCTTGTGTCATACATGCTATGTGAGAATAGCTCATAATCTGTATTGTTTGGATTGTTAGTTGAAAGAGAATCTATATTGTCACCATCTTCAGAGTCTGAAGAAGATAGAGTACAATTTAAAAGTAATTCCTTAATAACTTTATGTGCTCTATGGGGATATCTAAATATTTAAAAGTAACATTTTTATTTTAAGTGTATGCATTAACCCGGGTTACAATGAAACATGTTTCATTGTACCAGATCTACAAGTGTTCCATTGTACTCCAAATTGAGGCTACAAACTAAATGAATTTTTACTAATTCCTAATTTTTTTTTAATTCTGACTTTTAAAGTATGAAGATCACACCATAGTGATCACAATATTTGAAAAATAAATAATTATACATATGAAAACAACGAGGTAAAACAAAATTACTTTTAGTAACGAAATTTACTTTCAATGGTGAAAATCCAATAAGTTCCTATATCTCTTGTTGTAATAATGCGATTGTTTCCAAATGACATCAGTACCTGGAGTATATATTTGTATAATAAGTGTGTGATTTTCAACAGTCTGTGACAAATCCTATTGATTTTAAAAAGCTTTTTTTTACTGTATATTTTGTGTCATTGTACCGCAACTTCCCCTATGCAGATGTGCGAGGGGAAGTTGGGTAGTATATGTTCCAAGTACTGATGTGACTTGGAGACAATCGCATTTTTACAACAAGAGATATAGAAAATTGTAGGATTTTCACCATTGAAAGTAAATTTCGTTGCTAAAAGTAATTTAGCGTGTACCTACCAGATACCTAAACACCCGCAGAAAAAACTGCGAAAGCTTTTAAAGTAATAGGAACTTCGTTACCATTTAGAAGAAAGAAATCACAAAGTGTTTGCGATTTCGTTTTGACTGTCTCTCCGTTTGTCCTTCCATCTATATCTGCTCTGAGTTATCCCTACTAGCAATTTTGCTCGGGCCGTCATCGGCTGGCTGCGTGGCCGGTGGTAGCCCGATCAAAATTGCTAGTGGGGATGTAAGTAGAGTCTGCACGCTGTAAAGAAAGAAATAAATTCACTCCTAAGGAATTAAATTAGATCTAAAGATTTAAAATTGGGACACAAGTTTGTCCTGATTTTAAATCTTCCTTTAATTTAGTTCCTTCGGAGGCAATTTAGTTTTTTATTCTTTTAGCGTGTATCATTCACTCTATTAAAACATGCGCATACGCGTTTCACCTCTATCACAAGTACCGCTATATGATATTTTCGACCGTATCCATAAATGATACAATTCCGATCTCTCATTTTATCTGCAGAATGGTCTTTATAGAGGAAGCTCAATCAGGATCTGGCTCTTTTCGACAGTGATGGAATCCAGCATTTTGAATTTTTGTATACCTTCCTCCATAGAAGATTTTGTTATTGCTAATTCCACTAGGTCTAGTCGAAGGCTAGACCAAGTCCAAGAGGTCATGAATCTTCAAAAAGTCGTAAACCAGAAGAGGAGTGGCTGTCAGATCCACGCGCAAAAGCCCCACGCACTTTAAAACATGAGCAGGCGAGGCCTGAGCTGAGATGGATTTAGTACAATTCAGAAAAGTTTTTTCACCATTGACATATTTAGGAGTCACGATATGACCACTCCTGGTTCTGCTGATGGTGACTTGGGCCGATCTGTCACACTTAAATACAAGGAGAATGCCAGGGGATTCCTCTGAATAGGACAACTTTAAGATCACGACTCATGGTTGAAGGAAAATGGGAAACAACTTCTGAGGAATGAAAGAATCCGGAGCACCCGAAGGCAGAAGAATGAATTTGTTCCAGTGCCTACAAATCATAACTGGGCAAAAAGGAATGGCCTTCACGCCTTAGGTGACCATATCAGGAGTAAAAAGAACGCTCGACGTACTGCGCTCATTCTGCCCAGTGGCACCCCCCCCCCCACGCTACGGTGAGCC
The DNA here is from genome assembly GCA_038373885.1 of Cheiracanthium punctorium. Classification (NCBI taxonomy): domain Eukaryota; kingdom Metazoa; phylum Arthropoda; class Arachnida; order Araneae; family Cheiracanthiidae; genus Cheiracanthium; species Cheiracanthium punctorium. The sequence continues at coordinate 7,627 of JAWZYV010016552.1, read as the reverse complement.
GATCTGCTGAGACTTGAGGGTGTCCATAGAAGAAATGTATAGATCCATAGAAGAAAGGTTAATTTTAATGGGGGAGAAATTCACATAAATTTTTTGAGCAGCAGCCCCAAAACGAGCAAAACATACGAGAAAAACAAACTCAGAAAACAGAGAGAATTAAAATAACTATTTGCTGATCATAAGAAGCGGCCATGCTATTAGAAATATCATGATATGCAAAATAAATAACCATGCATTCTGGAATATAGTAGAGACATGTATTAGAGTAAGTTATCAATTGATTTGGAACTGATATGTACTGATTTGGACATCCAATAGTTAAAGATCGTGTGATATTTCACAATGTACAATACATCAAACAGAGCCTCTAAATCGTCCTCCTTGGCGTGCTGCAGCTTTTTGTTAAATGCAGACAATAATTCTTTAAGCTTAACCCGGATGGAATTAAAGTTGACTGTGAAAGGACAAAGCCGTGGATCAAAGCCTCGCAGCATACATCTTAAACACGAGATCAATAAATCGACAAAGTGTTAAATTGTAAAATGGACTTGCAATTTCGCTAATAATCAGTTACAAAAATGTATTAAATAAGCAGAGCATATTGCAATGTACCGTGTGTTGGAAGTGCGAATATTAATTTCCATTTGTAAATTTCTATCAACCTTCCATTTTTGCACAATTTTTTAATAAATTACCTTACTATTACCAGCCAACCGAGTTGTATGATGGATAAAGCACCGTACTCCGGTTTCGGGTTCAACTACCGGCGGATGGGGTTCGATCCCCGACTGGGCGTGGCTGTTATTGTGTCCGTCCCTCATCGACCTTTCACTGAAGAAGACGGAGCACGCTTGCGAGCGGGAAACCAGTTTTTGGTTCGAACATCTCCAGCCAAATGGTCACGTGAATGTGGGACCCATTCGCCTTTGCGTCCATACAGTGAACATGGTGAACTCTTGTGTCGCATACAATTGTAATGCTAAAGCCGGCCAAGGATATTCTTTTTTCACGTAAGTATGATTTTAGACGTTAAATTACACCTTATTCAATGTTTTACTCTATTCATTTAAGTGAAAACTTTCTTTGATCATCATAGAAAGTGGTCTTAACAATCCGGTCATTGCACGTGGCAATACGCCGACGTTCTTTTAAAGTTAAAAGCTTTTTATTTGATATTGTATAACCTAATGTAAAAGAAACGTATTTTATTGTTTTAAATGTCTAACTTTTATGTCATGTATAGGATTTTAATTGCTTGCCTACTTTAAATGTTCAGATATTGACTAAATTAATTTAAGTTAATGTAAACAAAATGTGTCAATGAAGTCTATTTTTATTTTTAGTAAGTTCCCTACTTTTTTGTATGTTTAATAGCAATAATTGCGAAGATAGTTATAATTAATTTGATAGCAAAATGAGAGAGAAAAATATATTTTTATGTTTATATTTCAGAAGCTGTTATTTCTCTTGTTTATACATTATTTATTTTGATCTAACGCAAAATTCGATAGAAATAATTAAGGATAGATTCATTTATGCTATGATCAGTAGATTGTAATTAAATTTATTTTGATCTAACGCAAAATTTGATTGAAATAATTAAGGATAGATTCATTTATGTTTATGTCTCACTTATGTTGTCAGTAGATTTTAATTATGTTTTGTTACCCTACAGTGGAAAAATGTGTCTTTTAGTCAAAATGTTTACTTGAGAACTGCCTTTATTTCTTAGATTTCCTTCTGATGAGCATCTACGTAAAGCGTGGATCCATGCATGAAGAAAAATCTGGGCTGATAGCCTATAAGGCATTTTCACCTGATGCTGGGTTAATTTTACCAGCAAATCATGTTGTAATATTATGTAAACACACAGAAATTGTTTTTCGCCAGACTGAAAAAGCATTTGGTCTTGGGAAAAACAAAATTATTCTTTATATGACACAGCAAGCTTTAAAGAAAATTAATGTAAATATTTTTTTTAAATGCCTCGAAAACCGTATGTTTGACCATGAAGCAGAAAATAATCATTTTATAATTTTAGTAAAATGTATAATTGAAAAATATTTACAAATAAGAATGCACCATGTAACCGCTTCATATAATTTAAAAAATAATTCTAAAAATATAAGGAAAACATTCACGAAATTAATTTTATTTAAAAAACAGTAATTTTGTATTTAATAATGGCGTTTATATTTGTTGTATAGTGGTGAATATATACCCCATCCTCATTCAATAAATTCACTAAAAAACAAAATTAATTAAATTTCTAAATTACCCATCTGATCCCCGTTATTCTAGTCTGGTAATTGATCCTCTAGTTCAGTGTTATCATCCTCTGCATCTGATTCATCGGAAAAGGAGACATCTATTTTTTGTGAGTGTTTTATTAGTTAAATTTTACTTAATTTTTCTAAAATAATTTTAAAATGAAGGAGTGTAATTCTAATAAGATATTTAAAATTCCTAGATTTTTCTTAGCATTTTCTATTATTCAGCTTCTTAATTAAACAATAGTTTACATAGTTATCTATTTAATATTAAACAAATATTTTTAAATTCTTAATAAACATGGATCTATATTTTTTCCTTCATTGAAGCATCTTATTTTTTATCCACTTATTAGTCTATTGTATTAAATTTTGCGATGAATTGTAATTGTTTTTAATAATATGTATTTTGAGTGCCAAAATTAGGGAATGTAAGATTAAACATATTTGTTTAAGTGATCTGTATTTTATATTCAAGAATTGTTGGTGTACTTTTTAAGTGGTGGATTAATTAATAAAAATGTTTTTTTCTTCATTAATTTGTATTTATTTTGGTCCAATATTTGGATAATTTCTTCTTTATCTTTTGAAAATTATTTTGATCTATTTATTTTTGTCTACCATGTAAATAATTTCCTCATCAATTAAATATTTTAAATTATCGACTACTAAGATATGTAATAATTCTTGGCAAGTTAAAATACAAAAAGTTTGTATTTTATAATTAGTACTCTTTCCAGTTAGTTAATTTTGGTCTTTACAATAGCGAAAATTAATCATTTATTATTAAAGAAAGACACAATCGAAATGAATTAAATATTAATATTCTACTCTAATAGGTTGTGTATTAAAGGGAAGTAAGAATTAATTTTAACAGGCTCATTCACGATGTTTTGAGCGGTTTCTAGAACTAAAACATAGCTGTATATCAACGCGCAGAGATACGCAATACAACGCGCGGGATCTTCCAAACAACAACAAAGATCAGCTGTTTGTGGGTTGCTCGCCGGAGATGTTCGTACACGGTTTCCGCCCCAATGCTCCGTCTTGTTAGTTCAAGGTCGATGCCGTCCCTTCATAGGGGTTAACGCTGGCGGCTCACTGGGTGCCCCCATAATAAAATGGGGGCCCCATAATAAAATGCTACACTTTCGGGCAGCTGTATGGGACAATGCCTAATCGGCAAGTTCCCGCCCGTAGAAGAAAAAACCTTAATAATTACCACATTAGGTATTTTTTGAATTCCCGCCAAATAATGTGAAGTATAGTCAAACTGGGTTCATTCTTCGAGACAATTTCCTCTTACAGTATTTAGCAATTTATTGCAAAAGTTGCCAATTGGCGGCTTTTGGTGCAAATTTTGAGGGAGGCACGCGAACTTTGGTAGATCATTAGCTTATCATGGAATAGGATAGCATAATGCTTTTAATGAATGTCTGTCCCTATATTGCTTTTCTCCGCAATGTATTGGAATTACTTAATTGCTAGGGAAGAAAAACAATAAATTATATAGAGTCTCCTATTTCCGATAAAGGACTTCATTTTGTTATCTTTCATAACACAATCATCGATCAATTTTGTTACGTCCTAAATAGCCAAATAACTCTAAATACGCTTTGAAGTACTGCCACTCAAAATTTATAAACGCTGTATACCATATTTTCAATAGTGTGCTTTGTACTGTATGTATTGATAACACATGTACATTTTAGTGTTCGTTGCATATTTACGAGAGTTAGAATACAGACGGGGAGACAGACAAATCGAAATTATAAACACTTTTCAACCTTGCTGGAGAGTTTTAAAAAGCTAAATATCAGAAATTCACTGAGTATGAAAAGCTCCTTATTTTTAAACAAAGCTGAAATTTCGTGAACAATGTTTAATTGCATTGCCTATACGGGGTTAAAAATGTCATAAAAGGGAAAAAGAAATACTCGGGTCTTCGAGTCTCGTCAGGGGGAGACCCCCCTTGAACGTTTCTTATTCTTCAGTTTCATTATTGCCATATCAAAACGATATTAATTGACTATGTCATTTTATATCTCACCCCTTTTTCTTTTTCTTTTATTCTTCCTTTACATTTATTTCATCGACTGGAAGTAGGAGGGTTTCCTGATCTTTCCTTTAAATTGCAAACGTGGGTCGATGATAACTGAAGTAACATATATAATTTTTAGTATCTATCTTAACACACCAAAAATTTTGCTTTTCGTTGTTTGATATTGTTGAGAGAGCTTTAGGCGAGTAGGGTTACTGTATTTCGATTGTTAACCCTACTGGCGAGTCATCCAGAGTGGATAAGAATCCCAGGCTGTTAGGCTTATGTTTAAACTTATTCTTTTTTCCACTTTCACATTCTCTAGCCCAGTGCTCGATGCGTTTACACCTTTTACAAGTTATTCTTGATGCATCCTTAATTTTATGAGTCCATGTTTTATGTTTCCATGTTTCGTAATTATTCAGCGTTTCATATCGCCAAGTTCCAGTCGCCATTTTGAGAATCAATGATGCAGCCTTGAAACGAACGTTAAAAATCAGCAAATAAATAAATTAATCCATCTAGTGTCCATAACCTTTTATAAATGTTAGCAGAGTTATGGCACAAACATAGTAAGCATGGGATTTTAACATAACATTTACTTTATTAAATTAAAACGGAAGAAACAGACACATCCCATAAGAAGGTATTATCAAGAAGTAAAAAAGTACAGAAGAAGTAAAAAGAATGCGTGCGCGAGCACAGTTACAGTTAAATAGATAAATGTTTATTCAGGGATACAGAATTCAGGAGGATAAGACATTCCACAGTAAAAAAAATAAACAATTCAATACTCGAGAATTTATTCTTACTTTTATGTAGCATTTTTGGGACAATTTTCAATAAAGGGGGTGAGAGATAAAATGACATAGTCATTAATATGCTTTGGACGCAACATAATGCAGGGTGAATCTAAACTCTTGGGCAAAACTTTAAGGGGTGATAGGGCACATAATAAGGAATCAGAATCACATAGCAATGTGGGGTCGGCAACGTCCTCTTCGTATAGCTGTTAATAGTCACATCGGAAAAAAGTGCTGAAAAAGCAGTGCGCTTTGCGACCATTGCTTCGCCAGAAACAAATGTATTTTTCTCCCAAAACAGAAGACTAAAATGGATAGTTTAAAAAGTTTATTTTATTTCATGGATGAAATTTTCGGAGACGAGCCTATTGTATATGAAACTTGGTTAAGAAATTAGACGGGCACTTCAATGCTTTTCCAAAAGTGATTATTACCGGGTAAGTTAAAACTGCGTTTTTCACCCCAGATTGCTATGTGATTACGATTCCTCGTTGTGAGCCCTATCACCCTTTAAAGTTTTGCCCAAGAGTTTAGATTCACCCTGTATATAGTGTGTTCCTCCACCTTGATCGCCTTTTTTTTCGACATTTAATGAGTGTAGGAAAAATGAACAAATTTCTCAATCCTTTCGAAAATCTTACGGACACTTTAATTGGCTGATACACCTTTATGGAATTTTAGCATAAAATTTAACATATTTAACTCCACAGCTTGAAATAAATCACGAGATTCCAAAATCTTAAGGCTGAACTTGCTCAGTACGGATGTAATATTTGAAATGAAACTTTAAGCAGATAATTATGCCTTCAGTTAAACATAATAATTACAAATTCCTGATGCTAGCGAGAATGGCACTGAAATTACATTAGATTGCTGTATCACTGCATTAAGTGTGTGTAAATATTCTCAAGCACTCGATGTGTACATCAATTAGAATAATGACGAGGTGTTCGTTCTGTTGAGTATTGTTTCATATTAGTGTTCAAGTTTTGCAGACCTTTCAACCCTATACTTCGAAGCCAATAATAACAACAAGAAAAATTAGCATTCCAAACTATGAAGAACTGTAAATTATTTCGAAGTTGATTGTGTTATTTAAATATTTATTACTCCAATAAAAAGGGCGAACTTGTTAGCTTCTATAGTTGTTAAGACGCACTCGCAGATTAGCTTATTGTGTCTAGTGTTGTCTAATCTTTAAAGAACAATGAAATTTCATATCTCGAGACACAAATGAAAAATAACTGCTTGTAATAGAATTCTCAATATCAAGTGTAAACTCAGTACCAAACTGCAAAGTTATTAAAAATAAGGATGGTAGCAAAGCAAAACCATGCGAGACAAGAAATGATATAGATCTTCTGTTGTCTCGCATTTTCTCACCCAAGTATCTTCTCACGATCTCTTATCTCGCACCACAAGGGGAACTAACCCTGAGGTCTTGTGTCATAACTTGGGGTTGTCTCGCATCCTAATTCTTGTCTCCTAGTCTTTTCTATAGCACTTGCAAATCTTGTGTAGACCGATTTTGTACATTGCTTGATGCTAAAAGTCTTATTTTTATTCCTTTGAATGAAATGAAAGCAATACAGTCATTCCTCGTTTATACAAGTCTAGGGAGTGACCGGTTCATTCTATTCTCTGACAACAAAATTTCTTCATTTTCACTTCCTAGTACGAAGTGAAAGAAGTAAAGTCGTCCTTCGTATATCGAGATCCAGGGCGAGACCGGTTCAACATATTGTCTGACGCCCAAAAGTCTTCATTTTTACTTCCTTGTACGAAGTAAAAGAAGAACGACGTTCCTCGTTTAACATTGTCTCACGTATTGTCTGACGTCGAAATGGCTTCATTTTTACTTCCTAGTGCGCATCGAGCAAAGTGCAGTCGTCCCTCATTTATCTTCGCCTCGCGCGAGCACACGGGACCGGTCTTGCATTTGTAAAAAAATGTAAAACCTCTATACCTATACTCTGTTGTTGTTAAAATTAGGGATGGATGTGAGACTATGCGAGTCGAGAAATGATCCACGTCTCGTGTCTTCTTGTCTCACTCTTTAAAATCGAAGTCTCGCCTCTCACTGGACAATCTTTTGTCGTCTCATGTGAGACCTCGGAAACCGGTCATGCATGTGGTTTGACGCAAAAATGCCTTCATTTTTTCTTCCTTGCACAAGATTTTGAGCATAGCCGGTATGGACTACTTATTTTACAGGCTAAGTACAAAGTCCCGTAAACTATGGCAAAATTTGGCAATTTTTATCAAAATATCACCAAATTTGGTACCAAATGTAGGATTTTAAAGCGGAATACAGCTGTCTTAAATATGGCTTCAAATTGCTTAACTGATATTATTAAAGTGTTGTATATTAATTTCAAATTAAATAAGTCTAGATAAAGGGCATCGGAAACAATGAGCGAAATTGAACACGATTCGTAAGTTAACACGATTCGTAAGTCGAGAAGTCTTGTGATGTCCGCATGAGATTTTTAAACTTACTTCCTCACATTCAC
>JAWZYV010016551.1:0-34132 GCA_038373885.1 Cheiracanthium punctorium | reverse complement strand
CGAGAACAAAATAAGCAGTTAAAAGTAAGGAGGCCCAAAAACACCCTTTTTCAGTTTATGGCATTATATTTTTTATAGACTTACCCAACTTAATAATTTTCCAACAAAATGGGGAAAAAAGAATTTCAATTTTTTGAGTGGACATAAAGAAGGTATATCGCCATGGACACCCAGGAAAGAAGGATTAAAAATGAGAACAAGTTTATTGTTGCCAACAGTAAAAATCGGAAAATAGAGAAGGAATAATGTAACTGCAGGTTTGTAGTAAGGATCCTGAAATTGATATAGAAGAAATTTAAGAAAGTGATTGGGAAACAGGTTACTGAAATTGTTTGGAGATGGTGCAGTTTAGTTTGGTAATTTTTGGTATTTTGAAGGTGTTGTTTTGGTATGAAAGTCAAGTGCTTGTTGATGTTAGATTTTTGTAAGTTTACAAGGTAATTTAAGTTAGTTGTTTGGGCGAAGTTTCGTGGTTTTGAATATTACATATTTGTGAGTATTATTATGGAGTGGGAAAGGAACTCATGTACCCCACAGCCAGTTTTTATTTTATTTTATGCATTTACTGGAATATATGAAAGTAACATGTTTTGGGATATGGTGAAGGTGAGGGGAATATTTTCCTGTATTTCTTGTTTTCTTAAAACCGTGTTTTCGACTTGCGGAAAAATTTGGCGAGCCAAAAAAAAAAGCGGCCATAAATTACGGGGTGTGGCCACCAAAAAAAAAAAAATAAAAAAAAAAAAAAAATCGCCCAAAAAACAGCCGACAATCACCCCTAACTAAATTACTTCCCGTTTTTGGCGGCACCCCTTTCAGTGAAAATAGTATATAGGTATCGATAGGCGTATAAAGCACTGAATTTCTGTGTAAGGAGAAAATTCATAACATTGTTTGTTCAACAAAATTTACCAATATATTCAAATGGCTAATTTGCATTGAAATTACTTAACACAATGTAAGATTTTCTCATGTTATTCCTCTACCGTTTTTTAGGTGTGGCTTTGCAGAATGCACACGTTGCACATGCCTTTAAGGGCGTGTTCTGACTAATTCCTTTACAGTCTCAAAGGTAAACTGTCAACTGTGTGAAAGCAATGTGGCAAGGTTATCCATACAATATATATAATATCTATAACAGGTAAAGAATAAATAAAAATAACAAAATAAGTGCAATTGTAGCAAAACCACTTTAAAATGATAAGAGACCAAGTGGTTTGGTAAGTTTAAGTCGTTTTTATAACAGGAAGTAATAGAGGTGAATATGAATTGAGAAATCATCTGCAGTTTCCTTTAAATAGCTGTTATGTGCATCTCAATGATTTATGCAAACAGCACCACTTTAAAATTTCTTAAATCTCTAATCTTTATCTCTCCCTATATGTTTACCCAGTAACTGCTTTTTTACTGTATATATTAAATGATAAAATTTCTTTTGTAATTTCTTTTAGAGGAATCTGTTGAAGAGTTTTTAAGATTGGAAATTGAGACACTTTTAAGGAAGAATGCTGATCTTCAAGCGCAGAAATTGGTAATGAGTAATTATGTTTGTAAACATTTATATCTGAATTTTAAGTTCTCAGCACCTTGAAAGTATCCACCACCTTTTTTTAATTTCATGGCCTTCAAAATAAAATATTTGAATACTTCCATTCAGTGACCTTTTATTAAATTTCTTCACCTTTATGGGATCTTTAACCTCTCCCTCTGTGGGTATGCTTATTGGTGAGGAAGACACCTGCTATCATGGCCCCTGGTTGGAATGTAGGATGATTTCTATCAGTGGGGGGAGTTGCCCTCCCCCCCCCCAAAAAAAAAAGAAAATGTATTAATCAACGAGTTGAAAACGAATCAAAGTTTAAACTTTGGTTAAACAAACCATCAACTTACAAAATGCTTTGAATTCATTAGTTGTATCATCTTATTTTCTGTTCATTTCTGTTTCCCAAAGTATTTTTTATTCTTACCAGACTGTCTTGAAAGGCAATTGGAAGCGTCTGAGAAGGAGTTGGTGGTTGTGTTGATGTGTTGTTTATTGCACAAGGACCAAAAATGGACATGCTAGCCGCCAGACAAGGAGTTAAAATCGTATTCATGATGTATTCAGATGAAAGGTACCACAAAAATCTTAGTAAAACTAAAATGTAAATGACTAAAAAGGTGAAAAGTAAAATATAAACAAAAGTGGTTAAAAGGTAGATAAAAGGTCAAACAAAGACTGGATGTGGGATCCATCCTAGAGGCAAGTCAGAAGTGTGCAGATACGTTCACACTCGTGAAAAGAGAAATGTTTAGCCTGGTTGCCAAGGAATAAACACAAGTGCTGGTGAGTGGTTTTCACCCAAAAGGAATCTCTCAATTCCTGGGATGTGAACAGATTAAAATTACTTAGGGAAAAGGCTTTAAAAGCAGAGCAAGAGGTTTAAAGATTGATGTATGAGTAAGAGGAGTTATGACAATGAGGGCATTACAGGAGCAGGTTCACCACACCAAAATGGAGGTACTGATGGGTAAAGTCTCGTATGGCCAATGCGAAGACGTGGTCATGAATGACATCGTGCTTTGCGGTACGATAGAGTGGACCAGTGGGTAAGGGCTGGCCAGATAGAGTGAAGTATTGTTTTGGGTTTGCACAGTCCCCATATATGATTCCAAGTGCCTTTTGTTAGGGTAGATAAACGCCAGATTTTACATACAGTATAAGGGTAGATCACAAATGTAAATATGGGACAGTAGAATTGCCTGGCCAAAGAATCGGGTTTCCATTTTCCCGAGAATCCCAGTATGGCCAGTACCCAGCAGTAGTCGGATGTTGTATCCCACGATTCATGTAGTCTCTTGTGCATGCGAATACGTTTCAAAATATATACTAATGAGTTAGGGAGCCGGATTTCAGATTCTCCAAGACACTTAGTGGAGTCTGAGTAGATGAGTGAAGTGTTTGGATATGTTGTCTCTGAGATGTATAGAAGGCTGGGTCAGAAATAGCTATTAATTCGGCTGTAAATACGGAACAACATGAAGGTAGGGTATAGTTGTAAGAATGATTAATGAGTAGCATTAGCAAAGCCAACGTGATTAATGAGATTTTGAGCCGTCAGTATACAGTTCTTCGAAGTTTTGATATTTCCTTTTAATGGTCTAGAAAATAACTGTTATATAATTATGGGGTCAGTGTTTGGTTTTGTGAAGCCTTCGAATGGTTGTAGGTAGGGAATCGGCAATTTGGTCCATGGTGGGACTTCATGAACTGAACAAGTAGATACATTAAGATCCTCCAATTTGGGTACCGGACTACACTCCTACAGATCCTTAGTCCGAAGGTGGGGGGAGTGCATGAAGGCGATTTGCATAACAACTGGTTCCAGTTTGGGTATGTATGTAAAGAATCCTTAAAAGGGATGTGTAAGAATGAGAAAAGATGCGAAAATTAGGTATTCAATGACAATTTTGGTGGCGTATGAGATGAGAGGTGGTTCATGACAGGTGACGTATAGGCTATGTACAGGTGATGTCCTAAAAGCTCCAGAGCATATGCCGTAGTGGCAGTATGAATGCACGGTGGTCAAGTTTTTTTTAGCATTGCTTTAAGAAGCCGATCCCTAATACGCAGCTTGCATAGTCCATTTTGGAACGGATGACAGCTCGGTAGATCCGCATCAGAGCATCACGCTCTGCCAAAAGCCACCTATAGCAGTGGATCAAGCCTAAAGCCAATAAATCTGTGACATCAGTAAGGCCGGGTCCCCAAGCCGTCCGACAAGCTATGCTACGATGAATCTGTTTCTGCTTTGCTTTTTGTGATGTTATATTTGGAACAATTTTTTGAAATTCAGATCCCTTCACAACGTGAAAAAAATTTGCCTGATAGAAAATATATTATTTTTTCAACGAAATTTAACTCCTGAAGAGTAAAATTTATTCCGATATAAAATATATATCTATATACATTTTTATAAAATAGCAAAATTAAGAATGCAAGAAAAAATTAGGACCATTAAGAATACTCAAGCATACTTGTGTGTATTTCCGATTGTTTTGGTATAAAACGAAAATTCGAACTTCTGATCCCCAAAGAGAATTTTGAGTTTGAATATTATTTGCAGAGTGGCTAAAATTCTTTGCAAGTGATAATTCTATTCTTGCTTCCGATGGCTAGAATGAAACGAAAACTGCAACTTTCCCCCTCAAAAAATGAAGTTGACATTTAGAATATTATTGGCTAACTAAAATTCTTTGGAAATAACACATAAAAAAAAAAAATAAAAAATAAAAAAATGCAAATCGTAATTTATTAATCATATTTTATTTATATTAACGAACTTCATATTTAATTAAGTTTAAAAATGCCTTAGATTTTTTTTCTCTTTAAACTGCAGGAATCTTTTTAAGAACATATTTTAATCCAACTTCAGGCTGTTATTTGACCAGATTTGTGAAAGTCTATTTTGGGAGTTAGAAAAACATAGTAATAAAAGCACAAATTTGAGGGGTAAAGTATATTGTTACAGATGTCACTTTTTATTTCCTAATAATTTATAATATAATTAGAAAAATGAATTAACACAATTCTGATGAATCAAATAATACCTGTGATTCACTCTTCAATATACATTTTTAATGAGATGTGACTATAATGGCATAAGTATTGGAGATCAATATATTTAATTATTTAAAAGCTAGTGCCTCAAATTTTAATTAAATTATTTTTATTATATAAGCCATACATCCAACTACTTTTTCATAATTATCATGGAAAGTGTCATTTTAATTTATTCATCTAAAAAAAAGATTATTTGCTTAAGAAAGCTTAACCACTTATTTCTAAAAAAAAAAAAAAAAAAAAAAAAAACAGCTAATTAACAGTATTTATGTTTTTTTCACTAGATGAAATAATAATACTTATCACAGGAGGGAAAATAATATGTATGTATAATGCTTAAGGAAGAATATATCAAATTAACAACAAAAACAAGTATAGAATGGATTAAGCCCTTTTCAGACATGGAAAAAATTTAGGTTTTTATCAACTCTTAAATTTTGCTTGGAGATTTTGTTAGTATATTGACAAATTTGAAATTTACCATTTATTTGTGTGAAAAACTAAGAATTAACATTAGTATCGATTGCAATATGTGTAATAACAGTAAGATAAGCTATAATGAATTATATCATTTTTATTAAAAAATACATATCAACAATGTAATATTGTAAAAATGCATCTTTTTATATTTTGAAAAGAGCAAAAAATATGAGATCCGGTAACTCATTTACAGTTTTGCAAAACACTATTGAGAAACTTTCTTGGGAAAAAATATTTAATTAACTAAATGTGATAATTTAAATAGCAAAATGGTATTACACCACACTTTTCTTTTAAAGGCAGTGATAGTATTATTTACATTTACTCTTCAATTGCAAGATTTAAGATTTGAAGTATGCATGGCTCTGCTTGAATGTTTTTTGTTTTGCCAACAAGCCTTAAATAACTGTGAGCGTTCAAAAATATATAAATTTTCAAATTGATATATTAAACTTTTACAAAATTTTGATAGACAAATTTCATAGACTTAAACAGTTAAAGTATTACACGAAAAAAGGTATTTTAATTCATAAAATAAAATTAAAATAAATTGATAAATACAAATTAATTTAAAAAGCTTTTTTTTTGTTTGTTTAAATCGAAATAAAAGATTAAAATTTCGTTGTAAACCTGAAAGACATAATAAAAAAACTTCGTGGAGGTCAACTTAAACCATCAATACCTAATCCAAGGTTTCTTCATGTGATGTACTTTTTTTATTATTTGATACATGTACACTTGTATGAAGAATTGTTCCGTAACAACTGCTGTAACAAATCATGACTCAAATCAAACATATTTGTTTGCTCCTCCCATGAAGTTTTTAGAATCTGGCCAAGTTGTGATGAAAAGGTCTGTATTCTAATGCTAGTTTGACCACATTTAAAAATAATGTATAAAGAAGAGTGCGACCAACAACTTAAAACTAACTGTGCTCCCTAGCTTAAATAGAAAAATCTCTATATACCCAATCACACCTTGAAACGTTCAAAATGTTAGGTAATGCATTGAAGCTGTTTGATGAGAAACTTAAAAAAATTTTTTTTACGCCGGCATTAAAAGAGTCTGTATCGGGAAAACTATCCATAAAGAAACTTACTTTGCATTAATGCAGTACAGTGCAGACATTAGTGTTTAATTTGCAAGTATTCTTTCAAAATATTTGTTCCTTCCCCAAATACATTCTGTTGGGAAAATTTCAAACAGACGGTTTAGAGGCACGATATGTGGTCAATACAGATTGTATGAATGGAGGAAATTACCAAATATCGATTGATCTAGCATTAGAATCTGAAAGAAAATTAAAAAGATTTTTAAGCCTATTAAAGTTGAAATCAGCTAAAATGGATTCCTTCAATGTTTAAGACTTCTTAGATTCATGCAAGAGATGAAGAAGATGTTTCTGAAATGTCAGATTTTTTTCTTAGAATGCTATATCTTTCTTTCCTGAAACTATCGGGAAATTATCAGAATCTAATATGAAGTTTTTAAGTTTTATTGGAGGGGTTATGTTTGCTAGAAAGGCTTCAAAGTCATGTTCAATTGGCAAAAGAAAACCTTGCTACTGACAAGGAGATGTGCAGTGACATTTGATGAAGACAAAGAGTTTACCTGCCAAGAACTTGATCGAGGTGGACTTTTATGGCCAAATAAAACAACTCTTTCAATAATGCAAAGCTGCATTTTAAAATTTTTCAAATGTGCATTTCAGAAAAATTTTGAAGAAAGATTTTTGTGAAAATTTTACAATCATAAGATATTTACTTAGTGAACTGTTTCAAGAAACTACATGTGCGGAATGGACTTTCATATGAAGGTATTTGCAAATGGTGGTAAAACTACAGCTCACGTAATCAATGATTGCATTACAAGGTTAAAATTACTATCAAACATATATTCCTGAATAACTACAACAAAACACGAAAATGACAAATTAACCTGGCAGAACTGCAAATAAAAGAAAACCCTCAACTGTAAGTAACACCCTAAGGTGGACAGCAGGCCTAAAAACCTGGAAATATTAGGAAATTTGTATGAAAACTAATTTTTCCAAATCTACAAATTGAAAGATTTTTGATAATTTTTTATTCATAAAATTAAATGCAATTCTAACTATCATTTTGAGTTTTTATTTTGAAGTTCTTCCAGTTGTTTTAACATTTTAGCTTTCTTTTAAACATATATTTGTGGAATAGTTGACTTCCTTAAAACTGTGTGTTAATTTTTATATACCTTTTATAGATTCAAGAAACTACTTTGTTTACACATTTATCCCCTTAAAACAGCTGAGGAATATCATTTTATTTTTTATCAGTATAAAATAGACGGAGTTTTTTTTTCCACTAATTTTCCTAATTTTTTTTTTTAAAAATGAGAAAAACACTTTTTTGCAGTTAATGACTGAAAAGTAATATTAAAAAAAAAAAAAAAAAAAAAAAAGTTTGCCCTAATTCTTGTATCCTTATGCATATTGAGCATCAATTGCAAAAACCTTTAAAAACGCTATCTTGGAAAGAATTCGTCGGAATCTAGGAAATTTTAAGGCAAATATTCTGTTGCTGGTTACTCTTACTCCTTTATTTAATGTTACAAATTTTAGGTGTATTCTGTGAATTATTTTTACTGCATATAATTTGACTAAAGACAGACATATAAACTAATTACATGATGTATTAATCGGAAAGAGACATATAAAACTTGTATAGCCTGCTTCATTTAAAGTTCCCTAAGTAACCTGGTTAAAATCGAAAACAGATCTTCAGCAGTTTGATTCTCTCACAGGAAAATAAGTCCCAACATCTTTATTTTTAAGAGAAAAGGGAAGTAATCATAAATGCGCTGTAGTGTGTGAGAAGCTTCAGTGTTTATCCATATTGATTGCTACTCCTTCTATCCTACCACCTTTATAGCTTGTTCTGGCTTGATAATATAAATTTCATCCATCATTAAGCCGACGATTTTTTTTCTGTTTGCAACAGTTCACAGACATTTTTTTCATGTAATTTTATTTGAGAATTTTGTAACTCCAGCCTGTAAAGCTTCCCAAATTTTGTTAGGCAATGTTTTTAAAATAAAAAGGATGAGTAATATTAACTTTACTCAGAGTCACGAACCAAGTGCCTGTATGCTGTAGGACTACTAAAAATAAAAACTTTGATGCAAATAATAACATATCTGGTGAATTATCTCGGAGTATTTCATTGAACATAAATATGCAATTGTTCAACTAGAAAATGTCAAAGTTTTCACTTAGTGGTAATTATTGGCGCAATCTGCAACTACACGATTACAAATTGCAACAAAACACCTTTTAAAGCTTATCATGGTAAGACAATTTCCTTATCGTATGAACCTTAAATGGCCTTGATATAAGCAATCGAATGTTTGACCACAGAAAGTACAATTTCATTGTTTGAAACCTAACAGCCATAATCAAAATTTGAATTCGGGATACAGCACGCCAATCGTGGCCAGACAGATATGATCGAAATCTTCTGATGAATTTTTCACAGAAATGTAAATTTTGGGGATATCCCCTAAGTTTACCACACCTATGTAAACACAAGCTTTCCTTCCGAAAGCACTAGCCAGATTTGCTCAGTTTTAGTTTTTTATAAACAGATTTAAAAAATCATCAAAATTTTAATTTTTGTCTGATTCACACCACTGTTGGAACATTCTTTTCGTGGAGCTCATTCAATTTTCCTTTTGTGCCTTTCCCTCCTCGGGTGTTTTTCTTCTTTTGTAGAACTTTTTGAGTGAGAATACGAAAGGTTGCTCAGGAAATATTGTGGAGTAGGCTCCAGGTGTTTAAAATGAGGGGAATTTCCTTGGCACAACCAGAAGTGAACCATCTAGTTTGGTGGCCTTGTGGTCCCTTATTAATAAAACTTTCATCATAGTGTTTTATAACAGACCACTGAAGAATTCTGTAACTTTTGACAGTCGTTTTTCGGTTTAATTAATCTTTCTCATTTTGACCTTCATAAACTGCATCCTTTGGACAAACTGAAAATATTGGTATAGGTTTCACCTTATAAGTTCGACCTACAACCAGGCACTCACAACAACGTCAAGGCATCTTATAAAAGAAACAAAATAAAATTAGAGCAAATGTAGTACATTAGTAAGCAATTTTTCGTACTAAATGAACCATTCACTAGGTTTAGCTACATCAATTCTGATGATTTGAAAATTCAGTTATCCAGAATACACCCGGTCCCAACCATTCTGGTGGTGGTGTGTGATTATGGCATCGCTACACTAGGGCGATGTGCCAGAGGGATGCCTTGGTAGGAAGACTTTCTAAGGGGTTCTAAACGCGTATTTCAGGTTACAGCTGAGGATAAACTACCAAAACTCCAGACCATTAGATCGACAGCGGCGTGATGGGATCCGAACCTGGACCTTCACACTTCCACCATCTACCATTTTCAGTGGCATAACCACTGTGCCATCGCCCCAAACCATTCCGGATAACAGGTTCTATACTGTATAAATAATTGTGTGGTCTCTCTAGAGACCTTTTAAAACATTAAGCAGATAGGGTAAAAAATCGATACTTTAAAACAGGGATGTAACGAATATTTGGCTGTTTTGCAGGAATATTGAAGACGTATTCAGCTGTTTTGTAGACGAATATTGAACAGGTAGCCGGCCGAATAGTTGTAGACGAATATTTCTACATATTCAGCTGAAATAATTTCAGAACAAAGAGAGGAAAATATATTTTTAAATTCATTTACAAATAACATTACTTAGTTATACTTCAATACGCTTAATCTCATACACTTAAGTATCCTAAGTCACTGAATTTTAAGCTGAATGAAACATTATCCTAATGCATTTAATAATATTACAGAAATGCAGACTTTTCTATATAGTATATACTTGGTGACACGACTTGGTTTGATCAGAGGCTGTAAAGCCTAAAACAGGATGTGATTATGTATAGTTACCAGATTAATCACATTTACCATAACATACTTATTAAATTATGAATATCTCAAAAAATAATTATACTGTTATTAGTGCTCAACTTGGTGAAAGATATTTTTTCATGACCAGAGTTTTTAGTTCTGCAGATAATATAACTGTTCTGTGTTTTTTAAGTACTTACAAATAATATAGGACTATATTCCTGTATACAGTGCTTTGTTTACATATCAATGTTCTGTTTACAAATCATTGGCGAACAATCTGACGCGAGAGTGAGCGATGCACCGCCAACTGCCGGTGGTAGTTGTGACTGGCAACCATAAAGAATAGTGTTTCGTCAGGTTTGGGAATTTGAAATTGTTTGCGTTATTGATGGAAGGGAATGAAATGTGTTATGTTAATATAAGAAAAGAATTTGTGGGTGTTTGTTAGAAATATAGTACGTTATAAGCCGGTGGGTGTTGGGGACATTTCTGAGCGGTTATTTACCAAAAAAATAGAGGTAAGTGTTCTTTTTTAACGAATCTTTCGATGTTTAAGGTTTTTAATGTGAATTTTAAATTGATATTTGAAGTGTTTATGTTTTCGTAAGTGCTATTTACGTGCTATTCTAATCATACTGACTTTATAAGAGGTGTACAACTAGGTTGTTTAATCCACCGATGTTTTTTTGAGTTGAAAACGGGCCAGTGTTTGCCCAGTTTACATTAGCTGTACAACTAGGTTGCTTAGTTCACTGTTGTTGTTTTTTTTTAGTTAAAAACGGTCCACTGGTTGCGTAGTTTACATAGCTGTACAACTAGGTTGCTGAATCCACTGAGGTTTTTTTAGTTAAAAAACGGTGCACTGGTTGCTCATTTTTTAGTGGAATATATGTGCAATTTTAATATGCTGATAGTGGAAAATGGTTGGCGACAGTCGCTGGAGCTTGGCGGCCGTGCCATGCTCTAGCGACTGTCGTCCATGTTTACATGGTGTGCCCCCGGCCCCCCACCCCGTCCGCTTTGTATGATTTTCACCATAATATAAAATGAATTTTATATTAGTCTTTGATTTTAGTACAATTAATTACAAAATTTAAAAAGGGGTGATTTTATTTAGAATCTAAATTGGAAAATTAAAAAAATAATATTATAGGCCACCGAATATTCGGTATTTGGGCCAAATCACTATTAATTACAATTCTCTACTGTTAAAAATTCGTTAGAGGAGGTGGTTAGCTTAATTGAAGTGTGGTCGCTCATAGAAGTTTCACTGTATATATTTAAGCCTTTTATGAATTATTGCATGTATTAATTTACATTCAACAAATTTTTTAAAAATACAGCAGGGTTGTTAGCAAAAATCTTCAAAGCACGTTTAGTGAACGGGAAACAGCTTTAATTTGAAACCTAGTAACCATTACAGTAGTAATTATAATTTGTAATAAAAATTTAAATTAATGAAAGTTGATTTTCAAATTAGCCATGATATTTTAACAATGATGTAATTCAATATTCTACGGTCCCAGAGATACAACTGTGTTATCAAATTAAAACGATTCTGAATCTGGAAATTTGTTTACAGATGCTGCATACTGGTTTTTTTTTTTTAATTTTAAATAGAGAACCTTATTTTATAAACCTGGGTGACATAAACTAATTTTGAAATTTATTCTCTGAAAATTTTTACGCTCCAAACATACACTCTAAACAATGTCGGTCCTATAAAGCATAATATATGAAAATTATTGCCCCTAGAAAAATAACTTATCCATTGCTATATACATAATTTTTCAAAGGATTATTTATAGATATAGATAAATAACATACATCCATTTTAATTGCAATCAGTGCATCCTTATATGGAAGTCACAGCACAGACCAATGAACAGACAGGGCAAACCAAAATTACTTTCTCTGCCAATCCGAATAACATAAAGTTCTAATCATTACACTTTTGATACTGTAAAAACAAATGCAACAGTATCTTTAAAATACTGAAATCTCTTGCAAGAATATAGTCTAAATGTAATATCAAGGTAACAGAGCTGAGTAAAATTTACAGAGCATCCATAGCTATGGTGAATGAATGCTGTATCAAGCTAATAAAAGCTCAAGCAAGCAATAAAACTCAAGCCAAACAAAAAATACTTACAAAATACCCGATACAAATTGTTATCTTTGTGAATAAGAATTTTTTATAATTATTTTCACATGTGTCACGTTAGTTTTTTCCCCCCCAGATTATTCACTTTGTTTAGGACAGCTGACAATCGACAGCTCTATAAAATTTGCCAAAACAAGAGACGATAAAGAAAATGTAAACAACTGAACCGGCATGTAAACAAATGCAGAAAGCGTGATTAGCCGTTAATATAACAGCTCCATTCGATAATCGAAACATTAAGTCTGTTGACAATTTGTTTTTTAAGCATATTTGAAGTAAATTGAGGATCAACATTTTAAAATTCATAAGTTTAATAACAAAGTAAATACATGATGCAAAGACTTACCTTTTACAGCTTATGAAACTTCAACGTTAGGGTTCAGTTCAGGACGAATCAGTTGTAGATTTACGGGTTTAAACTGGCACTATAATTTCATAAAGTTCTTCAGCAGGACACTGTAACACTATAATCCAGCTAAAATACTACTGAATATAGTTACATAATTTAATTAGCGAATTAAAGAATGAAAATGTACAAAGCAAACATCGAATGCATAACAAACCAGAAACGAGCTTGGGTGTTGCGGGAGAGAAAGGGACCCGGGTCTTGACGTCACATCGGCTCGCGCGAAGGAGTCATTTAGGCTTTGTTAATAATTCTCTAGGAGGCTTTGGCTCTGTCCTCTAAGAGGTTATTGGTTAAGACCTTAAAATGTGGAGTTTTTTTTTTGCATTTTCTACGAGTTGGTCAGAAATGATTAGCAAGCGGACGTTTTTTGTCAAAGTTGGAGGGGGGGGGGGTGGGGGGGTGAGTACCTAAAAATTTAACGGAGTCCCTCACAATGATTTAGTGTGATTGAGGTAGAGTTCTGGATCCGGGTGGATTTCCACGCTGCCGGCAGAAGTGAGTACAAATAGTTTTTTTTCCTCTGCAGAAATATTATACCCATTAGGATTGCACCATTTATGAATGCGATTAATAGTGGTTCTGGAAGCTGCCGTGTCTATGTAACGCATGAGTCCTTGCCCCCTGACAGGAGATCTGTTAGATCATCAACATATAGGCTAACCGTGTACTGTTGGAGGGGAGCTGGTTAAGGATATTTTTGATTTTTATAGACAAGAAGAGGGTGGACCGCTAAGGACAGAGCCTTTGTGGTACTCCCTCTTTCTTGTAATAAGAGTTATCAGAGAAGGGGTGTCCTTGATGCGTACTTTGAAGTTTCTGGAGTGAGAGAAAAATTCTTTGATAAAGATAGGTAGGTTTCCCAAGGAAGCACCCATATTGGAAGAGATCACGCAGTATGCCATATCTCCAGGAGTGGTCATAAGCTTTTTCAATATCAAAGAATATTGACACAAGGAGTGGTTCTTTCTTAAGAATGGCGTGACTGATTTGAGTTTCCTAGATGTTAAGAATGTTATCCATTGTGCTTCCTTGCCGTTTGCTGAAATCTACTCTGGAAAGGGTGTAGATGGCCCGTCAGATTCCAAGACATATACCTAGACGAGTATTAAATCATACGCTCCAGTAGTTTGCCACAGGCAACTAGTTTAGGGCTAATTGGGACGATAGTTTTGTTGGGATTAGTGGTATCTTTCCAGGTTGTTGGTGGAAGGGTATGACTATGGCATTTCTCCACTCTAAAGGGAAGGATTGCTCGATTCCAATTATCTATTGTATAGCTGGCACAGAGATTAGCTAACGAGTCATGGAGAGATGTTTAAGCACGTTCGTTTGTGCCAACGTCAGGGCCAGGGATGTGTTTGATGATTGTCTTAAACTTTTTCATCGTTCATTCATTGTGAAAGTACTATTGGAGAAGGTGTAGAGGAGGTTGTCAAAGTTAAGTTTATGGGCGTTCGGATGTGTTCTTGCATGTGAAGAATGGTGCTAGAAATAGGTGGTACTGCAGGATGTGATCGCAAGGAGAATTGACCAATGGTTTATGTGCTATTCTTTTTGTATCCTGAAATAATTTGGTTATTTGATGGATAGGCAGGATATGGAGTGATTACTAGAGATACCCATGATTTTTTTAGTTTGTTTCCATAGCTCCTTACTGGAGGAGTAGAGGGAGAGATACGGGAGACGTACTGAATCCAGGATTCTCTCTGGGTACGTCTCCTTATCTTTGCGTGCATTTGCAATGAGCTTTTTAAACCTGATAAGGTTTTCAAGTGGTGGGGTACCGCCGAATATTTACCCCACGCTTTTTTCTGCTGTTTTTTAGCTAGGGTGCAAGCCTCATTTCAACCACGCACCACTCACGGTTTTTTAATTCTATGGTTGCTTTTAACGGATTTTTTTTTTATTGGGAAAAATTGCTCGCAGTTCAGCTGCATTTATGATGAATAGAGGTGACATTCTTAACCACGTTCATAAACGAACTTCGTCTATGTTGCTCTTCAATAATATTTGGCAATATGGGTATGATAGCAATAGTAAAGGTCTGGCCAGTCTGCTTATCATGCATAATATCCTAGGTATGTTAGCGGTTTGGTTGAGATTCTGATATAAGGCATAGAGAGAATGATCGGAAAGTGATCGCTGTTATGCAAGTCACCAGAAACAGAGAAATTATATAAAGGGAGGTTGGTTGTGTTGGTTTTTTGGCACAAGGTTCCAGAGAGGACATACTGCGCCAGACGTTTGAGGTTAAGTGCAAATAAAGAATGTTTCAGTATAAAACGGTGTCATAAGAACCTAGTAAAAGCTAAAAATGTAAAGGTGATAAAGGAGACAAGTATAATTTCAAAAGGAGATAAAAGAGGTAAAACCAAAGGCTTAATGGATGGGGGCCTCCCGATCCAGATGCCAGTCCCAGGCTTCATATAACTGAATAAGAATATGTTTGTGCGCCGAAGAAAAGGCAAACAAGTTATGGTGTGGGATATACACCCATGATGTCGTCTAGTTCGGTTGAGAATGAGTTAAAAAATATTTGGTAAAGATCATTAAAAGCAGTGCAAGAGGTTAAAAGATGATGTATGCTAAGTTGAGTATGACAATGTTGGGCATTCAGGAGCCGGTTCGCCCAAAAGGAGGTACTTATGGGGTTTAGTCTCGTATGCCAATGCGAAGACGAGTGAGAGTGATCCATCGTGCTTGCGGTGCGGTTTGAGTGGAACCATGGGTAAGGCTGGCCGGATAGAGTGAAGTTTGTTTTCGGTTTCCACAGTCCCATATGTGGATTTCCAAGTGCCTTTTTGTTAGGGAAGAGATGCCAGACTTTTATATCCGTATAGGGCAGATCACAGTTATATGGACGGTAGAATGCCTAGCCAAACAATCTGCTTTTTCGTTTCCCGGAATCCCCAATATGGCTAGGTACCCAGCAGTAGAGGGATAATGTAACCACGGTTCATACAGTCTCTTGTGCATGCGTAAGACTTTCAAATATAACTATTGAGTGAGGAGCCGGATTTCCAGATTCTCCAAGACACTTTAATGAGTCAGAGTAGCGGTTGAAATGTTTTGGTATTTGGTTCGCGAGATGTAAAGAGAGGCTTTTCATATATAGCTATTAATTCGGCTGTATAATAATGGACTAAACGAAGGTAGGGTGTTAGTTTGTAAGAATGATTATGATGTAACATAAGCAAAGCCCAACGTGATTATGACGATTTTGAGCCGTCAGTATACAGTTCTTCGAAGTTTTGATATTTGCTTTTATGGTCTAGAAATAGCTGTTTATATATTATGGGGGTTCCAGTGTTGGTTTTTGTGAAGCCGTCGGAATGGTTCTAGGTAGGGAATCTGCAATTTGGGTCCATGGAGCGGACTTCATGAAATGAACAAGTAGAATACTTTAATGATCCTCCAAGTGGCGGTACCGACTACACCTCTACGGAATCCTAAGTCCGAAGGGGGGGAGTTGCAGGAAGGGCGATTTGCATAAAAACTGGTCCAAGTTGGGTATCGTATGAAAGAAAATCCTTTTATGGGATTGTGAAAGAATGAGAAAAGAGGCGAAAATAGGTATTCAATGGACAATTTGTGGCGTATGAGAGTGAGAGGTGGTTCATGGTCAGGTGGACGTAAAGGCTATGTACAGGTGATGTCCTAAAAAGCTCCAGAGCATATGCGTAGTGCAGTATGATGTCACGGTGGTTCCAAGTTTTTTTTAGCATTGATATTAGAGGCCGATGCCATAAACGCAGCGTGCCATAGTCCCATTTTGAACGGATGATGGCTCGGTAGAATGCCGCATGAAGCATCCGCGCCTCGGCTCCCCAAGAGGTTTTGGGTTAAAACCTTTAAAATGGTCAGTTTTTTTTCGCATTTTCTACGAATGTCCAGAAATATGGATTAGCAAACGTAATGTTTTTTGTCAAAAGTTTAGGCCTAAAAATTTAACAGAGTCCTTGATAGTGATTTTAGTATGATGGAGGTAAAGTTCTGGATCCCGGGGTGGATCCCACGCTTCCGGCAGAAGTGAGTACCAGTTGTTTTTTCCTGCAGAAATATTATAGCCCATTGGTATTGCACCATTTTTGGATGTGTTTGTTAGTGGTCCTGAAGCTGCCCGTTCTATGTAACGCATGTCTTGCCCCTGGACAGGAGATCTGTAGATCCATCAACATATAGGCTACCGTGTACTGGTCGGAGGGAGCCTGGGTAAGGATATTGTTGATTTTTATAGAAAAGAGGGTGACGCTAAGGACAGTAGCCTTGAGTGGTACAACCCTCTTCTTGTACAAAGTTATCTGAAAGGGTGTTCCGTTGATGCGTACTTTGAAGTTCCAGAGTGAGAGAAATTTTTGATAAATATAGGTAGGCTTCCACGGCAGCGCCAATATTGAAGAGATCACGCAGTATGCCATATCTCCCAGGTGTGGGTCCATAGGGCTTTTTCAATATCAAAAAATATTGACACAAGGTGGTTTCTTTCTTAAGAATGCGTTACAGATTTGAAGTTGTCTAAATGTAAAATGTTATCTATGGGGCTTCTGCCTTTGGGCGGAATCCACTCTGGAAAGGGTGGTATATGGCCCCTCAGTTTCTAAAACGTATACTAGACGAGTATTAATTCATTCCGCTCCAGTAGTTTGCACAGACAACTAGTTAGGGCTATGGGGACGATAGTTTATTAGGATTAGTGGTGGTCTTTTCCAGGATTGGGTATGGGATGACCATTGCATTTTCTCCACTCCAAGGGAAAGGCATGCTCATTCCATATTCCTGTTGTATAGCTCTAAAAGACTAACTAAAGAATCATGGAGAGATGTTTTTCAGAGCATTTCATTTGTGATGCCATCAGGGCCAGGGGATGTGTTAGATGACCTGGCTTAAACTGTTGCGTAGTTCATTCATAGTGAAATTACTATTGTAGGAGAAGTTCGAGGAAGTTTTTGAAATTGAATTTATGGCTGTTCGGATTGTTCCTTATATGGAAGAAACCTGTCTAGAATTAGGAGGTATTGCAGGATGTGAATGCTAGAGATTTGACCTATTGTAGTTTGCTATTCCTTATTTGTATCTGAAATAAGTTTGGTTATTTGATGGTTAGGGCAGGATATGGAGTGATTACTATAGATGCCCATGATTCCCTTTTAGTTTTGTCCCCATTGTTCTCTTACTGGGAGGTTTGAAGTGGAGCGATTCCTGAGACGTACGGAATCCAGGATTCTCCTCTGAGAACGCCTCCTTATTTTGCGTGCGTGTGCACGGTGCCTGTTTTTGAAGGTAATAAGGTTTTCTAGTGGTGGGGCACCGCCGAAAAATTACCGCCACGCTTTCCTTCTGCTGTTTTTTTTAGCGAGGGTGCAAGCCTCGTTTCCACCACGCTTTTTTATTCTATGGTTGCTTTTTAACAGATTTTTGGAATGCACGTGTCAGCTGCCATTAATGATAAGGGAGGTGACTTTCCTAACGGACCCTCGCCTAAAATACCACAGATGGTAGTGAGCTGTTTTTTTAAGTTTGACACTGCGGCAACTGCTTGGAGATTGGTATATCAGATTGACTATTATGGTAGGGATAGTTTCATTGTTTTACTAACAAGGGTCCACACCAGCCAATGCCCTGTCACTGCAGTCGTACGTCTTTCCGAAGGGAGTGTATATTGTGTTGATGGTAGGATGTTTATCGGGTTTGAGATAAGTTTTCATTGACGAGTAAAGCCGGTGCGGGTATTGAGGTCATAGAGAAGTGTTTTTAATGTCATCTATTTTATTCTGAAAGCCGTGGCAGTTTCCATGAGAGCAAACAATGCCATAATTATGTAATGTTATGGGCATTGTGCGTCTCTTTGTAATCCCTGTCGAGATATCAGAGCGGCTTAATTTCTCGTGTTCCATCGATTTCTTCATCAACTAAATTTCAGGTTCAGATGTATCCTAGTTTTAAAATTGGTGGTCATCAATATGTGGGCTGTGGAGGTACTTTTTTCTTGCTGAAATTTGTTAGATGTTAATTTGTATAGTAGATGTTTTACTAAGCTGTGGTCTGATTTGGGTAGAGCTATTACTTGGTTAACCTTTTTTTTTGGTGGAGTTTTTTGGGGATGTAGAGCAAGGTTTGTTCTGCTTAAGAGTACTTTGGTTTACTTGTTATGGTAATTGATGGTGGGAAATATTTGACTGGAAGTCCCGATTTGGAATGGCTTATTGATTTAGTAAGATTTTACTATTGGCAAGCTTAGGAATAGGCCAGGTTTTTGGTTGTAGCGATCTTCTATTCTTTTACGAGCTTCAGGTATGAGATTCTTTTGTGTAGCACGAGTATTGACTGGATTTCTTTTTCAAATGCCCATTTTGGGCATGGACTTTGAATATGATGGATGTTCCTGTTTACAGTTGACTCATTTTGCAGCTGCAGAGCAGGTATCACTTGTCGTGGTCCGAGGCACCACAACGAGCGCTGGCTGGTGGATCCACGACAGGAAGTTTATAGTATGACCGAACTTTTGACACTGGAAGCAACGGATAGGATTTGGTATATATGGTCTAACTGGGAACATAATAGATAGCCAGCTTTAATATGGGATGGAATTGGTGGGACACTGGAAAGTCCCGAATATTATGTTTAGTGGGTATAATGTTGGTATTGCGTCGAATAGTGATTCGACGCACAGCACATACTTTTTCCATCTTTAGGTTTTCCTAATAATTTCGGCGTCAGAGCAGTGCTAAAGTTTCAGGTTCTGATACTACTCCTCGTGAGATATTTTAAGGATGTAATGGGGTGTCACTGTATACAGGTTTTATGCCAGTTTTTAATCTTCATTATTTTGTATGCTTGTCTATTGTGCTTGATACTTCCAAACCAATAGGTCGCCAGATCGTAATTTTTTAAACTTTTTTGACTCTCTCTACATTGTCTGTGTTACATTTGTTGTATTGAAGAATGGTGATGTTTCATTAAAAGGTACTCTTCAACATAGTGGATGATGAAGAATCGAGCGTTCATTATGTGAAAGTTGTGGCATCAGTGTTTTTCCATTAGGAGTGGACAGTGGATTTAAGGTATGCGGAACATTGACATTTGATAAGAGAATATTTTCATAGCCATGTTGGGGGAAATGAATTCGGACACCGACCGCACCACACCCCCCACGGAGCCCAACGAGGGGGTGTGCAATTGCACACCAGTGCTAATCGGGTCTATACGCGTGTCAGTACATCCCTTAGGCAGCCGTCCACCCTTAACGACGTGCCCAGTAGATGTCCGATTGCTTGATCCCTTGCAGTTGATCGAAATCAGTAACCACCAGCCGATTGAGAAATACATGGGAAACGCTGTAATACCTCTCCGTTTACCCGAAGCCGAGGCCAAAGCAATGTGTTGAGTGTTTCCCTCCAGTGCTGTGGAAAATTCCTTAATGATGATTTTCCTTTACGGGAACACCCTCAATTAACCAGGATCCACGGCATCGGCCAACACGTGGGTAGTTTCTCCGCCAATAGAGCTGACAGCACAGGGCACCGCAGCTTCTAAAGGGGGGGCCCTCACCTCCACAGAGGAAACTACACTGAGGGGGAAAAGAAGGAAGGAGGGTGGTAGGACGAAGAAAAGCGAAAAGATCACTGGGGCCCCCGTGATTGCGAACATCCCGTAAAAACCTAAAGTAGGTTTTTTCCCCTGGGGTTTCAAATGACAGACGAGGAAATTGTACAAAGTGTGTATAAAGCCAGCCAACAACAGAAGATTCTGACACAGATCCTGAAACAGAAACTGAAATTTTTTTTTTTTTATGAAAATGATTATTATTGGTTGATTTAGAAATTTTCATCGAACACCAAAAGCAGTATCACTGACCAGGAAATTAAGGTTATGTATAATATTCAAAAGAAGAACTCAGAATTAGAGGCATCCTATAGTGTATACAGCAAACTACGACTAGACAACGATGTTTGCAATTCAAATTAATTTTCACATAATACATAATTTTGTTATATAGTATTGAATAATTCTCATTTGTTGTTATCAATATTTTTTTATTTTGCTTACTCCTAATTAAGTTTAGTTTTTAATGAAATTTAATTTTTATGGTAAAAATACTTTTTTAATTTTATACCTGAAATCCCGCACAAACTACTTCCCCCCGAGCTGTGTTGGATTTCTGGAAGTTACACTGTACTTGCTTCCTAGCTAGATTTTGGACATTTTTTTCAATAAAATTCTTAACTGGGTGTAAGATTGGACTGAAAAGGAAAAAAAGACAAAAAAAAAGGATATGAAGTCAAGATGAGTGCTGTGTTTGTTTATGTGTTATTAAATGAGACCGACTAATGATTCACTGCAAACTTATTGTGATCATGAATGTCATATGACGTGCATTGAAAGTGTTTTTGATTGCAGGACTTCACAATACTATGAAAAGGGTGCCCGGTACTGTAGAACTGAAGTGGCTTAGGTATAAACCCCAGTAAAAAACTATAGTGTGACTTTTGAGTCAACTGAATATCTGTAAAATTGAAAGAAAGAATTATGCATAACATGGACTGTATGATTTCACCTGGATATTTTAGTGGCAACACTTTTATTAGAATCCACATATGACTTGCATCAGAAAGTGTATTTCGATGAACCAGACTTCAAAATAACCAGAAAAAGGTGCCCGTACTGTAGAACTGAAGTGCTTGTATACCCATGAAAAACTAATGTGACTTTGAGTCCCTACTGAATAAGCTGTAGAAATAGAACCGAAGAATATGCATAACATATGACTGTATGATTTCCAGCTGATATTTAGATGGGGCAGAATGTTACTATGATATCCCTCCATGATTCCAGGTATACATTTCTAATATAGAAAATGTAAACTCAAATGCTTGCAATACATTGTGAGCAAATCATACGTAAAACCATAGTGTCAAGTTTTGACATATATTTCAGTTTATTAATGATGATGAACAATAGTGTAGTAATAAAAGTAATTTGTTTTAAACCTCATAAAATTGTGTGTTTTCGATTTTTTATGCCTCATCGCATTACCATGTTTCCTGAAAACGACAGTCCATTTTTCTGAATCATAAGGAATGTTTATTTTTTTGTGTGGTGTGTAGTGAATAAATTTACGTGTAAAAAAGTACTGTAAATACTTTTTTTAAAAAAATGATAATTGTTATATACTAGTCTGTTTTTTCCTAAATGATAATGTATAAAGATATGTTTCGATAAAGCTAAGTTAACTACGAATCAATGGTGAAAAATAATTTGTAAGAAAAAATAAATTTACATCATAAAATTAAAATAGTATTTTGTAATAAGTCAATTCAATGAATTTGAGTGAGTGTGTGTTTTTTTGTATGCATGTATGTGTAATGTGAGTAGTGTGTGCTTCTGGCTTTGCTCTATTAAGTGTGTATGTTCAACTTAGATTAATCCTTCTAGATGTGTGTATGTTCAGTAGATTCAAGTCTTCTATTGGGTCCCCCCCCTTTGAAAAAAAGTTTTTTTTTTTTTTTTTAATAATTCTGGGTGTGGGCCATTTTCAAACCCTTGTCCAGGGTACTTTCCATCGGATAATTAATTTTTAATATTTATGCAAAAAGTACATCTTATTCTTGTTTGTTGAGCTATTTTCTACATGACAAACGAGGGTTATCTTGCTGCCGTCAAAGCACATTTTCTTACATAGCTTGATTTTTTAAAATCTAAATTTGCATTATTCCTTATAAAAAAAAATGTATGTTTACATATGCTTGCATAGGATTGATGTAGCTTATGTTGGTATTAAAAAAAATAAAACACTTATTATTGAGTGTGATTAATTGGGTTGTTTAAAAGCATGTTTCTGTCATGAAGTGTTACCTTTTTAGGTTTTAATTTTGTTTAATTATATGAGCCAGGGCATATCCTAGAACATCCTCAGCGGGCATCCGCAAGCTTAAAAGGTGGGGCACGAGAGGGGGGAATTTACGTCTTTTGAACAACCCCCATTTTCTTTTATAAGCTTTGAACAGCACGTGCAATGTACAAAAAAGATAGATTTTCTTGGGACGGGGAAATTTAAGGGCAAAAAAGTCTTGCCGCCTCTCTCTTATTTCGTTTACAGGGCCCATACAACAGTACCATTTCGCCAGTATTCTTCATTTGTATAACATCTCGTTCTCCTCTGTACTAGAATTCGTGAAATATTAAGAATACGAACTGTATGCAATTGCAAGCGACTACACACAACAGATTTTTAACGTTTGCCTATGCATCAGTACTGCCAGCAAATCAGTCTGAAGCCGCAAGGGCGGAAAATAAGTCTATTTTTTTGGAACTGCTTTTGAAAAGTTCTTCTAGTCGTCCAAAAATATTTTTATTTTATCTATGTTTTTACACGTCACACAGAATAAATTTTGTTTCTTAATAGTACTCAGTTATTGTAATATTAACGTAATAGTGTGCTACTTTTTAAATTAAAAACGATCTTTACATAAGAAGTGACGCTGCAAGAAGCAGATATGTTTCCTGGACAGAGTTCCAATTAATTTCCACTTTGGAGACGCGTTCCCTTACTTAGCCCTTCTTGAAATTGGACCACCGAGCAGAAAATGTATGAAAATGGTATTAATGATTTCAAAGTTCCAATAACTTGCGTCAGTTTTTATCGTAATAAAATGAAACTATTTTATGTTTACTTTGTTTTTTGTGCTTACTGCCCATCTTTTCCTAAATATAAGTGATAGCGACCTGGGCGACCGATATAAAAATTTTAATTTTTGATAACTTTTTTCTAAATGGGTTTTTTGTGTTCGAAAAGCACGTAAAAACATTCTTTACCTTTTTAAAAACATTTTTCTAATTGGAAGTGCATATCTCTAAACCGGAATGGTTCGGGAAATTAGCTATTGAGGTCGGTCACATCTAAGGCTGGACACCCTGTAATCATATATATGATATATACTAGACCATGACTAGTACCCCGTCCTAGAGAGGTTAGTCAATACAAATTTCCAAAAAGCTAAAGAACTTTCTGTCAGCCATTGTAGGAGTAAACAGAATATGAATGTAGTATGTTGCCAAAGTAAGAGAAGCCGAACGTTATAATTTTTTATGTATTGTTAAAATATTACAGGTTAGAGAGTAACTAAAGTAATACCATTTGATTAGCTTTAGTCATAATTATGCGGAATCGCGCCGACATGAATATATTTACACAATACTGAAATAATTTTCGCCAAAATCTCAAAATTTTAATCAACATTTTGAAAAAATTGGACAAGCGCTAGTAATTTAAAGTTGAGTGACAATCTTATCATGTCACCCAAATTCGCTTTCATTCCCTGCTGTCTTTATTTCAATGATGCGCGAACAATTTTTCAGCATTTTAAAACGATTTTCGCAAAAATCTCAAAATGTTAATCAAAATATATTTTTAAAATTCAACGCCTTATAAATTAAGATTAGCAACTACCTATATATATCACTAAATTTTACGTATCATTCGTATTAGTCCGTTTATTACGTGAAATGTTTGAAGAAATCATCATTGAACGTATTTTGATGAGAATTTTCACAAAATCTCAAACTAATACTAATAAAAATGTTTAAAAAATTGCGACTCCTAATAGTTTGTGTTGAGCAACCATTACTATCATGTGATCAAATTTCATATCATTCACTTTAGTCATTATTTACTTAATGCTTTGCGGGAACAAAGATTCACATCAGTTTTAAACGATGATGTTCCGCCAAAATCTCGAAATCTATGATCAATTTTTTTTTTAATTAGATGCTTATAGTTTAAGGTGCAAGTGACCACCTATCATTTCACCAAATATCATTTTTTCACCTTTGGAGTTATTACGTGACCATGATGTGCGAAACACAAATTCTACGCACGTTTGAAAGGATTTTCGGCAAAATCTCAAAATACAATCAAGATTTTTTGAAAATTTGACGTCTCTATGTTCTAAGTTGAACAGTGACCACCTATCTGCAGCACACCCCAATCTTCCATAATCATTTTCTTTCAGTCGTTTCTTTACGTGATGCCTTCGAACACAAATTTACGCAGTTTGAAAGGATTTTCGCAAAATCTCAAAATCAATCAAGATTTTTTAAAATTGGTACGCCTATGTTTCTAAGTTGACGTGACCACCTATCACTAGACACCCAATTTCATATCATATCGCCTTCTGTCATTTTTGCTGTGATGCTTGAACACAAATTTACGCAGTTTGAAACGGATTTTCGCCAAAATTCATAAAATCTAATTCAAGATTTTTTTTTCATAAATTCAGACGCCTATGTTTTAAGTTGAGTGACCACCTATCATGACACTCAAATTTCATTCATTCATTCGCATTCAGTCAGTTTTTTACGTGATACTTAAACAAAAAAAGCATCACAGAGACAGAGTGACAGACAGACAAACTTTTTTTCTTGAGGGTATGCATCGAATTCCGAGATTCCGGCGATGCTTGAAACGGATAGAAATCGCCAAAATTTTTGAATTCAAAGAAATGTACAGACAAAAGTCTAATTTATATTTATATATAGATAATACACTTATATAATTTCTATTTAAGAATATGTCTTACATCCACAAAAATTAATATTTCTAGATATAGTTATTAAAAAAGGGAGTTGGGGAGGAATGTGTAGCTGCCCTACACCAATATGTGGGAAACATGTAAATAAATGCCATATGTCCTTTGAAAAATAAAGAGGCCAACAGTATATATATTGTCACAAATGATTCAAACTCCTCAATACCATGTAAATATAGTCTAATTAAATAACCTAATAATAATGTGCGAAAAATTTACTATTCAGATAAAACAATATCAAATGAAGTAGATTTCATTTTTCTTTCATTTTATGGAAAGATTACTGTATCTACTTATTACTGTAAGGAAACACTTTTTGAATGAAAATATGTAATAAGAAAAGTGAAATGAACCATTTCTTCTTTCAGCAATTCCCGATACTAGCAGCCAAACATTTGTGTAAGTTACAAGAATTTAAATGTTTCACATCTCAGCATCAGTAAGTTAGTTAGAGAATATTTACTTCCAATGTCAATGGTTTAACATTAAAACCCACATTTCCGCAACAACACAAGAAGCCTCAAATACAGGCTTTAAACGTAGTTCCGATACCAAATTAGATGATGTATGTAATGCCTAAGAAAGATTTATTCCGAGGATATCAAAACAGGACTATGATTTCTGAACTGAAGCACAAAGCCCTTCTTTCTTGTATTGAAAACTGCGAAATTTTTTAGCTTGCATTAAGTAGTGTAGCACGACATTTTATTTAATAGAATTAAATGTTCTGAGCAAGCTCATGCAACGAAAAAGAAATAAAACATACCTCATGTCCTCCCCATGATAGAAGATTGTCAGAAAATTTCTGTCATTATGCCAGGGAAAAGAAGCGTTTGCTGATGCCTCAAGTATGAGCGAAAGATTTAGCCAGAAAAGCTCAGTGCAGTAGAGGCAAGATTTTACAGCATGAAAAGAACAAGGGGGGCGAAACAAAAACATTTCTTCTTATGAGCATAAAGATTGATTCATCCTGTGATCCAGAAGAAAAATTGATGTGAAAATTTTTTATTCCAATTGTATGCGGACTATTCAAAAGATCTTTATTCTACAAAAAGATTATCTCCAAAGAAGAAGATTCACTAAAATTTGGTGCATTTGAATGAAAGTTGGAATGGTACTCAGAAAATATTAGAACCAGATGACACAAAAACAAGTGTTTGAATGGCTGTAAAATCACTTGATAAGTGCCTCTTACAGAAAAAGAAAAAAAAAAGTGTTAATTATTAAGAATATGTATGATGATAATTTTGTTGTTTAAAAAGACATATAGTACCAATGTCTGAAATTTCTCCAAAAATTATTCTAAAGCTGTATATTCATAAAAGTTCACTAGAAGATCTTATATCAAAATATATGGGTAGCTCTGAGAATATTTCTCACTAATCCCTATATCAGTTGCATCAGCAGAGCATAGTTTTTTTATGGTTGATTGGTATGGTTGGTTGCGGGTTTAATGGCCACTAAGCGTCACACAAAGGACATAACTGCACACAGACTATGTGTACTATATATAAGTAAAATATAAAGTTTTCCAGTAAAAACGTGTTGCATAAAACATGCCTAAAGCTAAAATCTATTTTGAGGTCTAAAAACAGTAAAAGCAAACTGTATAGAGAGTAAAAAGGAGCGTAAAAAATAAGTCAAGGACATCTGGATGGGGGCTCCCATCCGGATATCCAGTCAGAGAAAAGTGTATACTTTACACTGAGTAAAAAATATTGATACGTCGAAGAAATGCAAACAAATTACAGTGCGGTGGTTTCACCCCAATACTAATCGTCAAAGTTTAGGATGAGAACGAGTTATAAAATATTGCTGCTACAAAATTATTAAAAAGTAGTACATGAAGTTAAAACATGACGAATGGTAAGGTTGGTATGGCCAATGGTGGCCACTCTGGGGCAGGTTCACCCAGGAGTAAGTGCTTTATGAGTAAGCCTCGTATGACCAATGTGAAGACAAGTCAAGATGACATCCAGTCTTGCGATAGGGATGAGTAAGGCCAATGCGTGAGAGTCTGGGGCATATAGAATGAAGTTTGTTCCCAGTTTCACTGTCCCCATTTATCAATCCAGATACACTTCTATAATGCCTAGAGATGCTACACTTTAATGTCGTTATAGGATTAGGTTGCCGCTGCTGTACGGGAGGGTCGCAAGCTTGGCAAGTGTGTCTGCTTTTCTCGTTGCCAGCTCGATCCCAATATGACTGGGTACCGCTCCCCAGTCACCAGAGGGAGAATACATGTACCCACGATTTATAAGCTGTTTGTGCCAGACGTAATACTTTTAATGATATAGCTGTGGGTTAGGAGCGCAGATTTCAGATTTTCCAGAACACTGAGGGAGTCAGAATAGATTATAGAATTCTTTGTGTTTTTTCGGAGAGTTGTAACAGAAGGCTTTCAATAAATGGCCAATAATATTCGCGATGCTAAAGACAAGAGCGCAAAACTGAGGGAGAGTGTAGCATGCCAAGAATTAATTATTATTCCTGAAGGCAAAAGCCAATGTGATTACAGGTTTTAGATAACATCTGTGTAGTGGTCTTCATAATTTTCATATTTATTTCTATGATACTAAGAACAACTGTTGGATATATTTTGGGCACGTCAGTATCCTGTTTGATGAAGCCTTCATAGCGGCTGAAGGTACGGGATCTGGCATTTTCAGATCCAGGGGGCTCTAGCCACGGATCTTATCGGAAATGCATCCAGATGACGGATAGTTCTCCACTCACGGAAACTGCCCCAGATGCTATCGGATAAATAGCCGCTACCCTCATTTTGACTCTAACCACCATGGTTTCGTCTAATGGAAAGTGAGAATTTTTATGCCTCTTCCGAAAGTATCTGAAGCGGGACGCTATCAACCAATCAAAACCAAAGGCACTCTTTGCCGCATTCCGAGCACGTAGTTTAAGTTTGACATAGTACTTTAAATAGGTTACCACGTCTTGTCTTATTTTGTTAGTTCGATCTCTGCGGGCTGTGTTATACCATGTGAATATACAACGTGCTAAGGATACTTAATGCGCAAGTACTCAAATACGGTCGAAAAAAAAGTGATAATCGATTTTCGAACCGCTTTACAAAAACTCTTTAATTGTAAGTTGGCCTGGAGCAAAGTTATTTGCGCTTCGGTGGCTGAATGCGCTAAGACAGCTGGACACTATTACTAATAATTGCGCTTATGTGTGATCAGAACCCCGTGCATCTGCTGCGCAATATTTTCCTGCACATTTTTTTTTTTTTAAATACGCGAATCCTTGTAATTTAATTCATTTTTTAGTCAAGTAAATACTTATTTACTTTTTCATATTATTCATTTATATTTATCTTTTTTTTACTTACCTTTCTTATGTTTTATTGAGATTTTATATTATTATTTATAATTTTATTTCTTTTTGTAAAATCTTTACTTTGTGGAATCAGAATTTTACACTTTCAAAACCCACAAAACTCAATATTTCTTTAAGGTACATTAATTTTTGTCAGACAGACTATTTTTCCTTAATTTTCCCCCCGTTCGTGATGCAACAGCAATATTAATTTTTTAAGCATAATCAATTGTAAAAATATATTACTTGAATAGCAGAAATAAAATTTTAAAAATATATAAATAAATATACAGTCAACTCACAATTTTACGACCCTTCCGATTTAACGACCCTCTGATGAAGTGCTGACAGTTTTTCAATACCTTTTATAAACTTTATTTTACACTCAGTATATTCACATGGTATACTACCATTATGCCAAAGATCATTGAAATCCGCATTTTCCTGAAGCCATGCCTCCTCCTTATAAAATAAAAACGGTAATATTCGAGTAAAAACAAATCAGATTGAAATTATCGTCCAAGCAATGGAAGAAAATCATTACTTAAATGAAAACAACTTTTCCAGTTTTTATAGAGCGCAGCAAACGAAATGAGGATTTGAAATCTCTAACACAAAAATTAAACAGCAGTGGAGGTTTTATTAAAAATGTGAAAGCTTGGCAAAAGGTAAGCAGACTGTTATTTTATAAATTTTGAATAAAAATTAGCATTATTATATTCTAATTGTTCTATACGCTCTAAATATTTTTTAAACTCTTGAATCAGTTGGAATGCTAATGATTTATTCAACCGAAAATTGTTGATAAATTCGTCGTCACTTAATTCAAAGGATTTACACCTAGGAATCGAATTTCGATTCCTATGAACCCTTCTAGCATCTTATTGTTGTGCAACAGTTGCTACAATTAAAGCCGAGCCATTATTTTGATGTAAACAACTACCATCAGAACAAAAACCACGCACGCTGACTTGTATCCGAAGCGGAAAGAGCTTCTCACTTGCGTTTACCGTGCCGAGAAAAAAAAGTGGAATTTCCGACAGGGTTTCCGATATCGGAACATTCCCGAGAGCATCGTGGTAGACCAAATTGACGCCCTTTCGGAATGTGACATCATGAGTGAGAAAAGGGTTGTTTTTTCCGCTTCGGAAAGGTTTCCGAGAAGATCGTGCTAGGGTCCCAGGATGGGATTTCTTTAGGAGAACAAGAAGAGACTATGGCATCCTGTAACTGGGTACCGACTAGACTCCTACGGATCCGCCGGAGTCCAAAGGGAGGGATACATGAAGGGTGATGATAGTAAAATCTGTCCAGATGGGTGTCTATAAAAGAGTCCTTTAAAGGATGTGAGGGATGGGAGAGTATGCAAAAGTATGTATTCAATGAAAGCTTTTGATGAGTGAGGGTGAGAGGTGGCTCGTGACCGGCGATGTAAAGACTATTTACAGGTGATGTTCTAAATGCTCCGGAGCAAATGCGCAGTGCTGAATGATGCATGGTGTCCAGTTTTTTTTTAAAAACTGACTTGCAAGCAGACCCGTAAGAGCAACAGGCATAGTCTATTTCAGACCGTATCATGGTACGGTATATCCATAGCATGTGTCACGGTCTGCCCCCCCATCTGGTATTAGAAAGTACCTTTAAAATATTCATAGTTTTCTCGCATTTGTTTCGAATATGAGAGACGTGTTTCTTGAAGGTCAGCTTTTTGTCAAAGTACATGCCTAAGAATTTACTATGCTCTTCTACAGCAATTGTTGTACCATCTAAATGAAGTTCTGGATCTGGATGGATACCCCGTTTTCGGCAGAAGTGAATGCAAGTAGTTTTTTCTCCCGAGATACTGAAGCCGTTTATACTGCACCATTTTTGGATACGGTTTACAGTAGTTTGAAGCTGTCGCTCTATGTAACGCATGTCTTGCCCCTGATAGGAGATCTGAAGGTCATCTACATATAAGCTACCTTGCACAGTCAGAGGGAGTTGATTAAGTATGTTGTTTATTTTTATGGAGAAGAGGATGACACTAAGAACAGAGCCCTGGGGTACGCCCTCTTCTTGCACAAAGTTGTCTGATTGAATATCATTGATGTGTACCTTAAAGTTTCGTAGCGAGAGAAAATTCTTGATAAAGATAGGTAGGTTGCCACGGAAGCCCAGGTTATGTTTAAGGGGAAAATCATCATTCCGTACGAACAATGAGTTTTTCACGTAATATTGAAATCGAGAAATGAAAAAAAAAAAATGCATAAGTATTTTTTTTTTTCTATGGTAGGCCAAATTCTTGTCGTGAAGGCACTGGCCACTATTAATTATTTATCTCTTAATTATTTGAGCACTTAATAGGTTGACCAACGTCGCCTTCTATACAGGAATAGATGAAAGGACAAAAATGCCCAGCCGGGAATCAGACACAGACAGTCAGGCGTTGAAACATAACTATTGCTCCTTAACCACCTTAAAATCTAGGTGGCGTATACATATAATTACATTGTCTTTTAAGGTGATAGATTTTCTTACCTTTAGTTGTTCTTTTTTTGCTTAGAGGATTATGCAGTTAAATATGTATCAGTTTCCGCAGGCTCTTCGAGATAAAACTTGATCCCGGAAGGGGATAGAAAATCTGAAGCCCCTCCTTTATAATGATCAAGTTATTCATGTTATAAAATAAGAATAATCAAATCAATCATTAAATATGGACTCCCTCACATGAATGGGGGAAGGGGATTATTTCAAAATGTCGAACACTTTAGTGTGTATATAGAGTATTAAAATACCATAACATAAAATTTTTGATACTGCACAAATTTTCATTATACCGTAAGCTGAGGTGGGGAGAAGAAACCCCTATATTTCCTTCAAATGGCACTCATAGCCTTTCCTCCCCCTGCCTTCAAAATTTGAATTTTCAAGAATTCTATATGGAAAATATTTTTGAAAGTTTATCCACGGGCCTCAGAAAAATCGGGCCTGAGAGGAATCCAAGCCCCCCCCCCCTTTTCTCTACAGACCTGCATATCCGTAGCTTTCAATATGTTGCGATTGAAATATATTTCTGGCACACTGATTTAATGCGTAGTTATTTAAGTTTTTCTTAATATTTTTCAGGTTCTTGGACCACCACAGGACAAAACAGCAAGTTGCTACTGCACAACAATGGAGCGTCCAATATCAACAGACGAATTTTAATCTTCGCTAAAGACACTGTCTCTAAATATTGTGCAACTCAGAGACGTGGTATATGGATAGGAACCTTAATTTAGCTCCGCCACTTATTTCGCAGCTATGTGTTAGGATACGTCATTAGGACTAATTTTATGACTACATCAGTCACAACAGCATTTTGTTTGTTAGAGAAAAAAAATCAAAATTCTTACGAGAAACTATTCAAAATTATTCTAGAAGAGTGTAGGGTGAGGAATTTATTTCCTGATCTGCAGTTTTTTTTAATATGGACTCTGAAAGTGGGGCAATTAATGCCGTGAAAAATGTCTTCGAGCCGCACGTAACTATTCGTGGGCTTTTTGCCACTTAACCCAAAGCACCCACCGAAAGTTACAAAAACTAGGCTTGCAAAGAAGGTACAGAAAAGACAAAGCATTTTCTAAATTCTGCTCTATGATAGATGCGTTAATGTTCCTCACTCTATCAAATGTGCCATCAGGTCTGGCACATCTTAGAAGCTTGGCCAATGATGACGAAAAGAAAAAATGTTGGAATACTTCAATAGTATATGCATGACTAGTACGTTCAGAACAGCCAGATCATATACACTATCCATTGTATTATGATGAATTCATCCGATTTACCCCTAAATATGTGGAATGTCCACCAAATAATAATGCAGATTTAGATAGAACAAACAATCAAATGGAGGGGTGGAATAATACATTCAAAAATCTAATTGGATATTCTCATCCCTCCATATATGTTTTAATCAACAAAATAAGGCAGGAAATAGCAGTGAATGATACCTAAATGCAGCAAGCCTTGAATGGAAATGTAACAAGAAAAAAAAATGAAAATTTACAGTGATCATTGAACAATCTCTGGACACAGTACAGCCAGGGAAACAAACTTGCAAGACTTTTTGAAAGCAGTCGGAATCACTATACATTTCAAGGAAATGTGTATTAAAAATAATTTTTTTACGTTGAAACATATGTGAATCTTATTTATAATATCGCATTTCTTTTTCTTTTTTCATATTAACTCAAATTTTCTATTCTGGGATATTTATAATGATTCAAAATATTGCATGTTGAATGTTGTTTGACTGTAGTAGTGTTTCTTAATATTTTTCAGGTTCCTGGACCACCACAGGACAAAACAGCGAGTTGCTATTGCACAACAATGGAACGTCCTATATCAACAGACGAATTTTAATCTTCGCTAAAGACAGCAGTCTCTAAATATTGTGCAACTCCGAGACGTGGTATATGGATAGGGACCTTGATTTAGCTCCGCCACTTATTTCGCAGCTATGTGTCATTAGGACTAATTTTATGACTACATCAGTCACAACAGCATTTTGTTAGTATCAGTCATAAAGAAGTTTCTAAAGAAACAGTGGGAATTTTTTTAAGTGTTTAATGTCATTATTTTGCAGTGCATATTTTAAAACATTCTCACTGAGTGGCACTCGCACTATGACTATAAGATAAATTTATTACACACATACTCATATACTTATCAAACTTTCCTCTTTTTGGGGAAAATGTCAATTTTATGCAAATTTTTTAATAAGTTTATACATACGTATATCAGTCAAGAAAATAGAAAAATTAACTATTCATGTTTGTGGCTAAAAACATATTTGATTTGTTTACTTAATGAATATCTTAAACAGAGACTAGAATCATCTGAAAAAACGAGTAAATTGCCAAAGGATAAAATAAATATTTTGGAAAAGCATACGTGTTGAGTGCAGAATATGAAAAACTTGACATCAAAACAAATTCTTTTTTATACTGGATTTGACAACATAAATATATATAAATCTTTTATGCAATTCATGACTGCCAGTAATATGTGCTACAGTTCCAAACTTACTGCTGAAGATCAAATATTTTTTATGTTAATGAAACACCGTCAAGAATTTTTGATTTGGCAATAAGACTTGGTATCTGTCAAAAAACTAACATTCATATTTAATAACTGGCTCATTGCAGGTTAGGTTTTTTAAATATCTGGCCTAGTTGGGAAGTGATTTTTTTCAAATGCTCCTAAAGAATTTTATAAATTCCCAAATACATTTTTAATTTTAGACTGCACTGAATTACTAATTGAATCACCCTCTGATCTTGTGAGACAATCACAAACTTATTCATCATACAAGTCCCATAATATTTTAAAAGGTTTGATTGGGTGCAGTCCAGCTGGAAGAGTAATGTTTGTTTCCCAACAGTTTACAGCATCTATTAGTGACAAGCAAATTACTGAAAAAGGTGGTCTATATGCTGTAATAAAATTAAAGAAATCATGCGTGGTGATTCTGTTATGGTTGATAAAGGCTTTGCCATACGAGAAGAGTTAGGTGAGCTAGGTATTGAATTAAATATTCCTCCAATGTCTTCTGGACAACAGTTTTCTCCATCTGATGTCCAGCATACAAGGAAAATTGCCTCCTGC
>JAWZYV010016550.1:0-40197 GCA_038373885.1 Cheiracanthium punctorium | reverse complement strand
CTTATCATGGGTAGTAGAAAATGTTCAATCATTAGTTCTTACTGATCTAGTATTACTTTCTGTTTCATAAATATTAGACATCTTTCCACAAAATGTTTTTTAGAAAGGCTAATTCTTTTTTTAACACTTTCCAACAAGTTGAAAAGTGCTTATGATTTCGGTTTGTCGTCTGTCCTTGCTCTAATTCCCTGAAATACGCATTGATTACTACGAAATTTATATATGTTATTTCTATGTACAGTACCATGTACCCTATTGAAAATGCTATATTTAAAAATAGTGTGAAGTTAAAATTTTTATGTTCCAAAGATCATGCCAGAACCAAGCAATGTGTAGCTCGGTAACATTCTATCTGATGAAACTTGGGGTTTGTCTGTTGAAATTATGCGTTTTGTATGAATAAGCCTTATTAGGGCCCCAATGCCTCAGACAAAAAGTGAACATAGCGAGTCTAGGGGCCTTGGTCCCTAGTTTTTTTTTAATTTTGGAAATTACTTCGCATTTTATGATGTTTACATCAGGGGGGATATCGGGATATTCCCCCGCCCCTGAAAAATTTTCCTGGCTACGCGCCTGGTTTACATCATGGTTTTTTGGTTTTGGGTCATTTTTTTACCATTTTTAAATTTTAGTGAATATTTGTCTGCTTCTTTTAATAGATTTTAGTTAAATGTCTATATATAGTTTAGGTGTAAATGTATTTTTTTTCTTCCTCATCTTTTTATCATTTTAGCATATTTATTTTAAAAATTAATGTTACATCTCAATTTCCTTAAACAAATATGTTTTAACGCAACAAAATGTAGTTTTAGTAAGGAATTATTTGTTTAAATTGAAATTTTTGTTTAATTATTAAGTCATTTTGTTTATTTTAAGGGATTTTTTTTGGGCGTCATCTAAATCTCCGCCTTATTTACACTGGTGTCCGAAATTAAGAGAATTTGAAGACTTGGTTGATTATCTCTAGAATTACTGGACCGATTTTAATGAAATTTGATATATACGTACATTGATACAATACAAAACAAAACAAATAAGCATTCAATAATTGTAATACACACACACATGATCGTGCGTAACACACATTGCAGCCAGAAGTTATGAAACAGCGGTTGCAGAATAAACAAAAAAATGGGTTAATAGGGGGTATGTTTCCCTCCTACAGCTATACAGGTCTCGCAGCGTGATTTCATACTTGATATAAGGCAGTTTATCATTTCCTGTAGCAATTAGTCCCACTCGTGTTCAGCAACGCTGTTTTCATTCCCTCGATAGTTCTCGGAGGGGGGTTGCTAGTTGCAATTGCCCTCCCCAGAGCATCCCAGACATGCTCTATAGGGTTAAGGTCTGGAGATCTGGCTGGCCAATGCATCCGGCGAATATCCTCACTCTCTAGAAATTCGTCGACCAAAAGTGCTCTGTGTGGCCTCGCGTTATTGTCCATTAAAATGAACTCGGGGCCAACTGCACCCCTGAAAATGCTAACATAAGGTTCCAAGACCTGATCCCTATACCTCACAGCAGTCACAGTGCCAAGACATGGAGAGATGTTCAAAGACATGGAGAGATGTGCGGCCATCCAACATGATGCCTGTCCAGACCATTAAACCTCCTCTGCCATAATGGTCGATTTTGTGGACATTGGAGGGTAGGTAGCGGGTCCCTGGCTCTCTCCATATGAACATACTGCAAGAATCTGTGTTTAGGCTGAACCGGAACTCATCAGTGAAGAGAACGGTCGCCCATTGATCCATACTCCAATCTCTATGCTCTCTGCACCATGCTAAACGGATTCTCCTGTTCGTAGAATTGAGCGGGACGCAAACAGCAGGTCTTCTTGCAAACAACCCTCTCTCATGAAGTCTTTTGGAAACAGTCACCCTTGATACACGGGTTCCTGAGGTTGCATACAAGTCACGAGAGAGCTAAGAAGCTGTAGCACTCCTGTTACGCCTCGTTATAATGGACAAATGGCGATCTTCTCTGGCCGTCTTGGCGCTTGGATGGCCTTGCCCAGGCTTTCTCTCGATGATCCAGTATCCTGGAACTGTTTCCATAAGTTACACACGATGTTGAGAGTTAAATTGAACTCTCTACAAATCTGAACTTGAGATTGGCCTGCTTCTAGCCACCTCTTTCCATCATCTGTACGTTGGTGGTTAGCGAAAGAAATGAGTCTTAACTTACGCGCGCTTATAAAACCTGTTGCTCTCTGGCTTCGCCTACACACACGTGTACGCTTACGTATTTGACATACAAGATTTGAATTTTTGTCTAGAAGCAATGGTTTAACATTTAGTTCAGTTCTTTTCTTGAAATTCGATAAAACATGCAAATTCTCTTA
Source organism: Cheiracanthium punctorium (assembly GCA_038373885.1). Classification (NCBI taxonomy): domain Eukaryota; kingdom Metazoa; phylum Arthropoda; class Arachnida; order Araneae; family Cheiracanthiidae; genus Cheiracanthium; species Cheiracanthium punctorium. Next base: position 37,853 of record JAWZYV010016550.1, on the reverse strand, counting down.
ATTTATTTCATCAGTGTATTAGCAAAGAGAGAGACTGCAGTGACATTATCCGAGGCGGCAAAAGTGTTACAGCCGGTCCTGTGCTTATGTATGTATTAGGATCAGGAGCGTAGCCGGGGGGGGGATATCGGGATATATCCCCCTCCCCCCCCCGAAATTTTTGGATTAGTGATGAAATTCCGTCTATTTATACCTATATAAGTTCATATCCCCCCGAAAAATTTTCCTGGCTACGCGCCTGATTAGGATGAACTGATTTTTTTTCCCGAATTGTCCAATTTCCGAGGTCTTAAACTCGTGTATTGTTAATTAAAACGTTATATTAGTGAATTATTCCTAATTAAATAATTAAAATTTATGAATGAATAAGACGTATACAAAAGTTGCAGGTACCACAAAAACGTCTTGGGGTTGCACGAAAATTATGGGCTTGATATGTAGAGATATTTGAAATATATGCCTTTTTTTAAAAATGATGTAGAAAAAAATACTTTTTTTAAGATTCAGTCTTTTTAAAACTATGTTAACAAAGATTCAGACGCTTAAGGCGACATTCGCAAAAAATCCCAACTCCGATGGGAAACGAGCGACCTCTGGTGAGCGAAGCGGACTCCCGCAGAGTGGGCGTCAAGGATAAAAGGGGTTTCTTACGGGGGGACGTTTTGACACTTTTATGACTTTATGACTGTGGGGGAGAGAAAAGAGGGAAATTTTCCTCTCTCCGATCGTCTTCTTTGCTGCTTGTCTGTTTACGAATTCCGAAAGAAAGAGATGATCATTTTATTTTTGATAAATTTGTGTTCGTCACAATAAGCTTTATACAGAGTGTAAAAACTTAAAATTTGATTTTTAATTTGAAAAAAGAAATAATGTATACACATGTACATTTATTTATGGTGTTTTTTTTTATCATGGTAAATAATGTTTAGATTAAACAATTATTTATTTATTTTAATAAAATGGGCAAAATTAAAAAGTTTTACTTTTCTCGTTATGCTTTATAATTTAAAAATATCATAAAATATTGTATGCGTACTTAGAGCTAGTTATTGAGAAATTGTAGTAATTGAAGTGCTCAATTTTCGTTTAGGGTACTTTTATTTAAACATTTATTACTAAAATGTAAAAATCATGACAGTAAAAAAAATTAAATTCTTAGCATAAAAAAATTATAAATTTGAGAATGCATTACTTTCATCCTATTAAAGAGCAAAGTTTGTTTGCCCTTTTTTTTTTTTTTTTTTTTTGCAGAATATTGAAATGTTGTATAGGACATTGTATTTGACTTATTTGAATGGGATGTAGTTTATTCATTTTATAAACGGGTCACCTGAAAAAAAAAAAACAGATAACTCAAATATCTTGTAAATGGCAGATTTATTGTTTCAAAAATGTAAAAATGCTCCAGGGATCTAGACCTAGGGGAGGATTACCCTCCGTCTTAATCCGCATTTACTTGAAGTTTCGGAGAAAACCTCGAGAAACTCCGAAATGTTAGGCCAATGGACGCGACCTGGTTTCGAACCAGCACTTTTCTTCTCCCAGTTCAAAGCGCTAATGCTATGCCACTGGTAGGGCCCTTTCTTTAAAATACGTTTAAAAAAAATTAATGTCTAAGTGTAGATTAACTTTTCTATGATTGTTGCCAAAATAATTGCCTGTGAGTACTATTTTAGACTTTCAGAAATGCTTTAAAATATTTTATCTACTGATAGTATTTAGAAATACAGTAAACATAAAAATATTTAAAAAGTCATTAATTCATTCTTTGAAAAACAGCTAACAAACACTTCATTTAATAAGTTTATATCGTGGCAACATGTTCCATTAAAGAAAGATCGTTGTGGACCGCTTTCTGCTCTTTCTAATCATGTTGAGCCAGTAAGAAGATGAAAAAGTGGAGCCCCTCTTACAACTGCGACTGTCAGTTCTTCATGTACCTGAACCCAGGCGCGTAGCCAGGAAAATTTTTCGGGGGGGGGGGGGATATGAAATTATATCTGCATAAATAGACGGAATTTCATCACTAATCCAAAAATTTCGGGGGGGGGATATATCCCGATATCCCCCCCCTGGCTACGCCCCTGCCTGAACCTGTATGTCTTTGATACGGTTTTTGTATTTTGCAAGCATAATAGCAAATAAGGAAAAGTTTTAAAATACGTATTCCTATTTGCTAGTTTTTCTAGAGCTTTTATCAATGGCATTTTTAAATTCATATGTAAAATCCCTATAAACCTATATTGTTTATTTTATTAAAATAACTCATTTTTTAAGTTTTCAGTTTCTTCCAAAATCCAAAATGAATATAATACAAGGACAATTTATATTATTTATTAAAATGAACAAAATAGTACAAGAAGGGATAAAAGAATGAAGAAAATAAGTATCCATAAAGAAATATACACATTTACGTAAATACACATATATAGACGAAGTGCTCCCTATAGCCAACATTTTGTTTTAATTGTCCAACGACTCCAAGTCATGTATTGGTAGAGTGGCTACGCACTGCTGGATGAGACTACTTATAGAGCCAATTAATTCATGGTAGAAGATAATTACGCTAACTTTATCGTTTTCTACCAGGCACAATTCAGAAATAAGGAATTCTAATAGAACTAAAAATTCTATAGAAATATTGAAAATACACGTATATTTTATCAAAAGTTTAGCACTTTTGATCGCAAGTTTTAAAAAACACTAGGCTATCACTAGGCACGTTTATCACTAGGCTATAACAGCCCTCTATGCTTTGATGAAACCTTTCATGTCCAGATGTATCTGATACCAAAAAGCCTAGCTACTCTGAAGATGCATGATGCATTGTGACTGTAAGTGATCTCACCAAGTAGCGCATAGCCACTTTACTATACTTAGACATAATTTTTCTAACTAGCTGGAGCCGTATAGCATAGGAAATCTGACTTTAAAAACTCTGTATATATACACTTAAAAAAAACCTGCTAATAAAAACGCAAACATTCATATGCATTGTATGTAGCATATATAAATCAATTCATATGTGTATCAAAATTTTCACCCAAAAGTTTTTACAAAACAATTTATTTATTGCTAACTGAGTAGCCGTTCTTCACCCAAGCACAGTTGCTGTCTTTTTTTAACTCATAAAATCCAATAAGAGACATCGAACAAACAAAATTTCGCTGAACTTTGAGTCCCTAAAAAGAAAAACCTAAACCATGACAAGTGGGCACGCGCAGGATGTAGTAAGAAAGGAAAATCGACACACTAGTCACCTCTTTGTAAGGGGTTGAACTTTTTTAGGAGGCAAGATAGTGAAATTTCAGATAAATCAGGATATTATATTGGCTTTAATTTAGGATAAAACAATGTTTCTCGAAAATGGGTTCATGAGTCGATTTATATCGCAAAATTTGCAAATGAATATGTTTGAAAATAAAATTATGACTTAGATCAGCAGTTCCAAATAATTGTGCAACAATTTCTCCCAACAAAGGATAATTTATGAAGACGCCCGCCCCCCTCCCCCTCACATTTCTTTGCAAACATACATTTTTTAATATCTTTAACAATGAATATTTAGTCTTATTAATCCTACTAAATTTTAGTCCTACAAAATATTGTTATTGGTAATGTCTGAATAAACATTTTAGGAGAAAAAATTTTTGGAGTGAAAATAAGAATAAATGAAATGAGTTTTTAAACATGCATTATCACCTCCACGTTGCCTTTCTCTCTCTCTCTCTCTCACCTCCCCGCCCTTCCTGCAGTTCTGCGCGCACTATACCGGTTAGCAGTCTAAGTTAGTGCCGCTGACTTAGATGACACAGTTTCATTCATTCTTCCAAAAACTAGCAATTTTATTCCGTTAAAAATCACACACACAAAAACAAAAAGAGTTGGTAAAACGTGGATTTTCAGAATTTTACAGAATTAGTTTTTAAGTATATAAACATTAATATTAGAGTTGCCAACTGCTCTGGAATATCATTAACCACTTTTTTAAACTTTAATTTGTGGCTTAAAATATTGCAAAATTTCGAGGTCAAACGTGTGGCCGTATTACCATTTAAAAAAATTTACAAAAAATTTCTGTTTTCAAAAAGTGGTTAATTATATTCCGGAGCAGTTTGCAACTCTGATATTATACATAACAATTGAAAATTTTTAAGCCGATCGCTCAATGTGCATTTTATTATGTTTTACGAGTGTAACTGGATCAGACTTCGTGCCGATTACACAGACGTGTAAACGATTACGATTAATTTTCACTTTTAGACCAGGATTACGATTACCGGAGAAAGTGTAATTCCCGATTATGGTTAGATTACGATTATCATATAAAACCCAATTTCCGATTACGATTAGATTATGAATATGTAATCTATTAAGACATTCGATTATGATTACATTTGAGTCCGATTACGATTACATTACGATTACAAAACTTTTCTTTTTACCCATCTGGCATTGATTTTATAATGTCTAAATTTTACAATTTTAACTCAAGAACAGAATAATGGGTCCATCTGTTCAGGGAGCTAAATTACAAGAATGCCATACAGCAAGAACTTCCATACTATTAGACGAACCTGGTTGATTTCCTAGGGCCACTTGTGAAAAGTTTTTTAATGCATATGAACCTCTATTTGAACATGGCATTTTCCGATTTTAACTTAAACATATGTCATTTGCAGTGTGCGTGTGGGGTGGGAGGGGGGGACAGGCTTGGTGGTTTAACACATCTTTGAAATGAACCCAGGTTTATCCTAATCAAGCAAAAATTAGTATACAAAAATTGATATTTGATCCCTTCTATGATCGGCGTTGCTTCCTTGCCTATGTCCTGGTTTTCTGGTTTTGAAAGAGGTACTGCAGACGCATGAAAAGTTAGCCGTGGTTCCTATTCAGCCGTGAAGGAGGAACCTCTGTCATTACGATCTTTCAACGATGTGCACGAACATATTAAACCAAAGTTTAAGATTTTTTAATGCATTGAGTAAAATGCTAAAAACAGGGGCTCTCGACAAATGCATTGTTTTCTCCACAATAACCATTAGCCTGAATCTGAATAGATGAGGCTGGACGTATATTGCAGTTATTATTTCACAGAAAACTTCACGCACAGTTTGACTTCATTTTTTATACTTTCATAACACGTATATGGGCATTAAATATCTAAAACCGGGCCTGCCGAACAAACAAACTTTTAATTTCTAGAATACACACGCCGTTTTAAAAATTCAAAACTAACTACTAACTCAAAACTACATGCATACTATCTATTGAAGAAAGACTTAAGAATACTACTAATAAGAATTACTTAAGAAAAGCAGAATGGAGATGTCTAAGATATATCTCTAAACATACATCTTAAAAGTGTGGTGGGTCATATATAGTGCATTGGTGCTGGTACGACGTAATAAACAAAACTGGACAGTGATATTGGCGGTGTGAATGGTAAAACCCAACGTAATGCCAATTACAATAAAAAAGGCACGAATTTACTGTAAAACTATTTTATAAATAATTAATCCTTCAAAGATGCTCACTTTCTAAGCAATTAGCTGTTATATATGCTAAAGAACTGACACACATTTTTGTCTCCGGCCAAGAATTCCTTTCCTTTTACATATTGAATATTTAATATACACATACATACATGCATTTGAAATTTAATGAAAATAGTATAGTGCCAAAAGTTGTTTAAACTTTTGAATGTGGTATAAAGGAGCTAACATTTTTATGAGAGATAGAAAATAGATTAATATAGACGTAGAGATGTCAAAGATTTGCGGATTGGGGGGGGGGATGCGTGTATATAATATATTCAAGAGTGGAAATAGTGAAATTTTTATAGGTTTTGCATGAGGAAAAGACTTTTGAATCAATGGTATTTTAAACAAAGTAGACGGCAAGCGGAACATGTTGTCCCCTGTCCTACGCCTATGTTGTTTAATGCGAATTCTCGGAGAAATTATAAAAGCTTATAATACACACAATAGAAAAGTTATATATAATTAGTCTCCAGTTTAATTCCAAATTGATAATAAATAGATGCCAACAATTCAAGTTCGAAAGGCGTACTATGTTTTAATATAATATGTGTACAGTACAAATTAGATAAAAACAAAATATTTTAAATAATTTTCACACTCATCAGTGAAAAAAAAAGTATGAATACTTTGCGAATCATATTTTTTAAAAAATGAACTGTTTTCTGGGACTAATCACTAACACTGGCATAAATGAAAATAAATTATTTATCCGTTAAACTTTCAGATAAGTCAAGGCAGCCAATCAAGTCGAAAATAAGACAAAATTGATTTTTAATACTTCATTATGTATTTTTACGCATTTTTACTCACCATCAAATTCTATTGAAGGAAAAAAAATATTAATTCTATTAAAGGGGGAAAAGGGATTTTGTAGATCATTGTCTATGTTCCCTACTCTTTACCCATTTATCCAGAAATTTATCGATCATTAAAAAATATTGATATTTCTAAAGGTCTTTATACATTATAAAATTATTACATTCTTATGCAATTACATTCTTATTAATAGCACAAAGATATACTAAGTTTTAACGGAAATATATGCGCTCCTACCTGCTTATCCAAACAACACAAGGAACCAAAGTTTATCTGTTGTCCACTAATCCAAACAACACATTCATAGTTTTTAAATGCATATCCTTTTCCATTTTTATTTTTATACTTTTCTAAAACTGAAAAAGCATGCTGCACTTTTTCCTGTGTAGGTGCCATTTATGTTCTTTTTCACGACCGCAAATCAAAATAAAGAAATGAAGGAAAGATCTGACACCACAAGAAATAGTTTTAGCTATTCCCTCCCGTGCAACCCTCACTTTCTTCTGGGAAGTCCATTCTTGTCTCTCACCAGTTCAGACTTGGATGAACAGAAGACGACAGACAACAACAACAAAAGAATGGTCATCTAAATATTTTCCCAGGGAAAAAAAAAATAATACAAGTGAGCTCCTGTCTTCCTCCAAACGTCGGAGCTCCAGGGGAACTTCCTGCCTTCAGGGCATGCCTGTGCCTCCCCGTGATAATTTTCCCAGCAAGCTGAACAAAAACTAAAACTGGGCAACTGTAATCGTTTTGTAATCGTCTCGTAATCAAAGCGACTACGATTACAGGCTCTTCGATTACGACTATCTGGCAAATGAAATTTCTAGATTACGATTACGCGAAAAAGTAAACTTCTAGATTATGACTAGATTACGATTACATGAAAAATTTAATTGCTATATTACGATTACACAAGAAAATGTAATCGATTACAGTTGATTACGATTACACGATTATGATTACACGAAGTCTGGTGCGGACTCCGCTTATAATCGCTGGAAAAATTATTTGCATTCCTCAGAAACACAATGATATTTAATGTTGCCATTCAAAAGTTATACTAATTAGGAGCTAAAGCGTAATAAAATCAGAACATCTGTTTCAGCTGTGCTTTTAATAATGTAAAACCTATTGGACACCTTGCGATTTTGCCACCCATGGCGATTTTTCATTATTTGGCGACTTGCGTACATGTAAAGTTAATAAAAGCTACGGAACAGATAGAATGGCCTGCCACCAATGGCGACTTTTCATTATTTGGCGATTTACACATGCTCACAACCTCTATTTACTGTTCATTTAAGGTTACCGGAAAACCGTTATCTATATTTTCATATAATCGTTTGCAGATTGGCGTACTTAACACCGCGAATTATACCATCTCGTCGTGCTAGCAAATATCCAAAGTGTACTATAACTGCTATAATGGCATAGTTAACGCCGCCCAATGTTTCTACTGGTAGCAAATAATTCAGCTGGACGAGAACCGGCTTTAAAATAATTTGCATTTTAATTATTTTTCATTTTCAAGATATTTAGTTATTCTGTTTTGGAAAAACGAATAATCGCTAATTCTAAACTCCTGTTGTCTAAGCGAACTTACTATTTGAAAATTGTCATTTTTGTGTTAACACATTTTGAGTTACTTATCCTTATAAATAAAAATGAAATTCTGTTTGTTTGTGGATTTGATTCGTATACAAATCCACAAAAATGGACCTATCAGCCTGAAATTTTGCACAGATATGTAAAATAATATAGAATAAATCATAGTCCACTTTAAAACTTTGAAAGTCCACCCGTTCCCGGAATTTAAGAGATTTTTTATGTCCTCCACGCAAAAAGCTTTCCGTAATTGTAACCCCTGTAGTCAAAAAAGTGTGAAATAAGGATCGTGGTTGCCATGTGTGGCGATTTTGCCGAATAAAATGTTTTAAATTCTCAAAGTAAAAATAAAAGAATAATAACGATTTTTTTTTGTTAGTTTATATTCGTAAGGTTATTTTTTAAAAATTATAATATCGTGTGCATGGGAAATCGGAGCAGGAATGAAATGTTTTATACGCAAAACAATAAGAATTATAGATTTCCGAGGCTAATATCTTAAAATTTTTTAGTTTGGCGAAAAAATAAAATGGCTCAAATGCCGAGAAAGTGAGTTCTAGCAGTTTACACTGTTTCCGGCTTGGCGCAATTTACTGAGAGCTTAAGGAAACGGATTTTTGAAAACAAGTGCAAAGGTTTTTTTAGAATACAGCATTAAATTTTAATGATCCGTGCGGAAATAATGCAGTTATTAAGGGATTTCAAGCGATCTATCTTCAGCATTCTCGCCAATTGAGTGCATTGATTTTAGTTGGGGGAAATCCGCCAAATTTCAGAAAATTGAAATCTTCGCATTTAGTACATCGAGGTAACGATGAATAAAACATGTTATAGTTGATAATTTTAAAAATGAGGCTGTATTAAGGGATTCCACTTTTCAAAAAAATGCCTGGCGGTCGAACCATTTCCCATTTTGATTGCTGCTAAGTCAATGCTTCGAATGATTCCCTGAAAAAGCTCTTGCAAAATGGCGCATGTTGGCACTTTGGCGAGGCTTAGATTTGAAACTGGATTTTATTTGAGACTGGTATCTATATTAATAAAACAATGTGTGTAAACTGTTTGTTTGTCTGTGTCTGTATTAAAGAGGAAAAAACAAAAATATATAGTATTTGTATCAGTAAAAGATAGTATAAGTAATAGTTAGTAGATATACTAGGCTGTAATAGTTAGTAGATGTACTGATCAAAACACAATATACCGCTTTAATAAATATTTCGTGAAACTAAAAGTGTTATATTTGTTTTTTGAACAGCCGAGTTCACAACTAACTAAGCATTAAATAATTCTACGTCGCGTTATTATATCCCGCGGTAGTTTCAACAAAAAAGACTGTACCTGAACATTTTTTTTTCATGGAGAATCTGTTTCGTCACAAGTAGTTATGATCACATTTTAGGAAAGTGTACTTTCTTGCCTTGCGAAGAGCGGGTACACAGCTAATTAATTATAAAATAAAACGGTTCTCCACATCATGTTGTATCTAAGGTATTAATGGTATAACTTAAACCTAAAAAAGAGTATGATGTAGAAATATGACATTTTGAAAGTTAGAAATTTTTGTTGTAAACCGTCAAGCTTTTCTTTTTCTAATCGCGAATGACACCAACATAGTTTTTTGTGTCATAATATTACAATGGTCTCAGGTCAGTACTTATACTAACTTAACGAATAACTAATGAGTAACTTTACGCCAAGAGTCTAATTATTTTGCTTATTTTTAGATTCCACATCACTGGAATCAATTCGAATTATGCATGCAAGAAAAATTTTCGTTCCCTACCGTGCGGAGAACGGGTACGCAGCTAGTATATAATAAAAGAGATGAATTTCCTTTCAATGTAATTAGTTTCACTGATTTTACGTCATGCATGCATATATCTGTATTTAGAAATATCATAGCTAATCATCTATATGCTAAAGAACTGACACACATTTTTGTCTCCGGCCAAGAATTCCTTTCCTTTTACATATTGAATATTTAATATACACATACATACATGCATTTGAAATTTAATGAAAATAGTATAGTGCCAAAAGTTGTTTAAACTTTTGAATGTGGTATAAAGGAGCTAACATTTTTATGAGAGATAGAAAATAGATTAATATAGACGTAGAGATGTCAAAGATTTGCGGATTGGGGGGGGGGGATGCGTGTATATAATATATTCAAGAGTGGAAATAGTGAATTTTTTATAGGTTTTGCATGAGGAAAAGACTTTTGAATCAATGGTATTTTAAACAAAGTAGACGGCAAGCGGAACATGTTGTCCCCTGTCCTACGCCTATGTTGTTTAATGCGAATTCTCGGAGAAATTATAAAAGCTTATAATACACACAATAGAAAAGTTATATATAATTAGTCTCCAGTTTAATTCCAAATTGATAATAAATAGATGCCAACAATTCAAGTTCGAAAGGCGTACTATGTTTTAATATAATATGTGTACAGTACAAATTAGATAAAAACAAAATATTTTAAATAATTTTCACACTCATCAGTGAAAAAAAAAGTATGAATACTTTGCGAATCATATTTTTTAAAAAATGAACTGTTTTCTGGGACTAATCACTAACACTGGCATAAATGAAAATAAATTATTTATCCGTTAAACTTTCAGATAAGTCAAGGCAGCCAATCAAGTCGAAAATAAGACAAAATTGATTTTTAATACTTCATTATGTATTTTTACGCATTTTTACTCACCATCAAATTCTATTGAAGGAAAAAAAATATTAATTCTATTAAAGGGGGAAAAGGGATTTTGTAGATCATTGTCTATGTTCCCTACTCTTTACCCATTTATCCAGAAATTTATCGATCATTAAAAAATATTGATATTTCTAAAGGTCTTTATACATTATAAAATTATTACATTCTTATGCAATTACATTCTTATTAATAGCACAAAGATATACTAAGTTTTAACGGAAATATATGCGCTCCTACCTGCTTATCCAAACAACACAAGGAACCAAAGTTTATCTGTTGTCCACTAATCCAAACAACACATTCATAGTTTTTAAATGCATATCCTTTTCCATTTTTATTTTTATACTTTTCTAAAACTGAAAAAGCTTGCTGCACTTTTTCCTGTGTAGGTGCCATTTATGTTCTTTTTCACGACCGCAAATCAAAATAAAGAAATGAAGGAAAGATCTGACACCACAAGAAATAGTTTTAGCTATTCCCTCCCGTGCAACCCTCACTTTCTTCTGGGAAGTCCATTCTTGTCTCTCACCAGTTCAGACTTGGATGAACAGAAGACGACAGACAACAACAACAAAAGAATGGTCATCTAAATATTTTCCCAGGGAAAAAAAATAATACAAGTGAGCTCCTGTCTTCCTCCAAACGTCGGAGCTCCAGGGGAACTTCCTGCCTTCAGGGCATGCCTGTGCCTCCCCGTGATAATTTTCCCAGCAAGCTGAACAAAAACTAAAACTAGGCAACTGTAATCGTTTTGTAATCGTCTCGTAATCAAAGCGACTACGATTACAGGCTCTTCGATTACGACTATATGGCAAATGAAATTTCTAGATTACGATTAGACTACGATTACGCGAAAAAGTAAACTTCTAGATTACGATTACATGAAAAATTTAATTGCCAGATTACGATTATATTACAATTACACAAGAAAATGTAATCGATTACAGTTGATTACGATTACACGAAGTCTGAACTGGATACCTTCATTACGAATATGTACGTTACGTTTATGTAAGTTAGGAATATCTTCTAAACTTTATTTCTGCAGAAATTCTGCTTTAACCTGAAACATGATAAAGCCACTCTTTGCTTTCTTTCAAATATATTTCAAAGAGTCTTTAGATAATTAGAATAAACTTATCATTCTTATTCAAATAAACATACCGTGTATAACTCATACTCACCCTCAAAAATGCATTTACAAAACTTATATAAAGATACAGAAAATACGATGATACACATATGAAAATCTTGACAAATTATATAGGTTTATACACATCAGCTTGAAATCATTATAGAAGCAATTTATTTTCTTTTACACTTAAAAATTAAAGTTTATGTTCGAGCAAAATTACAATAAACTTTTAGTATTCTTATTCAAATGAATATGTGTCTCAAAAATAACCACAGCACAACAAACTACCATTCTCTTAGTGTACATTATGCGTAATATCAATGTTCATGTCACGTGTTTACTAGTAAGTTAAAATGTTTGAAAACTTATCTACAAAAACTCTTGAAAATCACAAAACATACTTTGTTCTGTAGCGAGTGGTACGGCAACAGAGAGCGGTCAACTCTTACTACATTGTAAGACGGGAATCTTTCTTGAGTTGCTCATGGTATTCCCTTGTAGCAAGAGCAACTAACAGAGCCAAGAACTCGGTATTCCATATTTCCCGACTATTCCATAATACCCTCCTCTCCTCTACTAAAGAGAAATTTATATGATTAATATTTACATAATGCGGAATCGGGAAAAACGTGTGGAATTGAATTAAAATACGAAAATAAATTAAACTTCCAAAATATATGGAAAGGGATAAAGAACTATGTACTGGAAATTGCTTTAGGTTTGTAAGTATGTGGCGCAGATTCCAATTATTTGGCAATTTTTCCTTGCTCCCGGCTAACCGGAAAAAAAAAAAAAAAAAAAAAAAACTACTCACGGTCATTATTCAACGAAAATTCAAAATTTCGGAGGTTGGGTGGGCCCGCAGTCTCTTCTCTGGCTATGGCTTTTCTTCCATTATTTAACAATGTGTCTTAATTGAAAAAATTATTCCTTTTCAAAAAATCTTTCGTAGCTTTAGACACGGCAAATCGTTGAATAACACCATCAAATTCTTCTTTTCTTGAAAAAGAAGACTCAATCACTAACACTCCTCGTTTTTGTCAAGTTTGGGGATTGTGCTAGCTGTCTTTTTTGCAATTTCATTCAAAAATTAATTTGAAACTTCCGGGGACTTAATCTGTATTTGGACTTTTTTTTTTCTTTTAAAAAATTGTCAGCATGCAATTTAGTATTATATATAATCAACAAAAGGGGGGCCCTTCACAAGGTGCGGCCCTGGGGATTTTTTCTCTGCTCCCCTTGTCCCTCTGCGCCACTGATCGTACGCGATATTGGCATCATTTTGACGTCATGAACAAGGAACAATTTGCAGAACTTGGATCCCAGTGTCTTACAAAGCAACTTTCATATCACACCATTCAGAGAAGGATGTTACTACAACTATAGCATCAAAATGATTATTTAATCTAGATGCAAAATAAAATGCAATAGTTTAATAGTAATGATATTATGCAGGCTACAGTGGCGTAGCCAAAATTTCTCATGGGGGGGGGGGGGGTTTACGAGTACAGCAGCTCATATATATGTATACGCGTGTGTGATAAGGGAGTGAAGAATATACATTTTGTATGACAAAATATTCCTCATGGGGGAAGTCGACGGGGTCTTGGCTACGCCACTGGAAAAATAATACTATTTCGATTGTATTATTTAATTTTCATTCATGAATTTTATTCCATATTTTTTTCAAGTAACATGTTCCACAATATTTTTGTAGTTATTTTCCTATATATGAGTATTTTATTCATAGAGAGTTTAGATTTTCACTTTGTTCCAGGTATTCCCTTTTATCTGCTATAATTGAAAATCAACTGTATGGTTCTCTCGCTATCAGCCCGCATACATTCCATGATAAGTTTTCGGTGATGCCAGATACTAGAAAAAAAAAATAAGGTTGGATATATCCCTGGCGATATGAAATAGTAAATTATTAGTACAAATATTTTTCATAAAATTAGTTTGTCTCTTATTTTAAATTAAATTAAAAATTTACAAATTTTTAAACTTAAAGGGTGATTTGAGGGGCACTTTTGTTGAAGCCCATGGCGTTTGTCCCCAATGCCCTGCCGGAAATCAGTTCCTGATCACGAATTTAAAAGTGCATTAGAAACCTTTCAACCCCCCCCCCCCCTAGTGAAGTTCAAACTTGTGATGTACAAATTACGTCGCTTGGAATAATTCAAGTAGTTCTCCGATTCCTGTAAAGTGCAAATATTCGCCTAAAGCTTTTCTACATTAATCTCTCTATATAAAGGAAGATGTCCTGACTCAATAACTGACTTTATGCAAATATTTATTTAAAATTCTTGTCCTTAAAAAAAAAAAAAAAAAAAAAAAAAAAGGGGGGGGAGCTCTAAAATTTGTATTTATTTATAGAAATTCAGATACAACTGACTTTTTAATATCTCCTCAGATTTTAATTTTAAGTAACTGATATTAAGTACCGATTTTTTTTGCTACTCTTTTGTTCTAGGAGCAGTTCTAGACACACACACACACACACACCGGGGATGAGATGGCTCAGCCCGAGCGCGGGCACGAACCGATCTCGAGCTCTGTAATTCACGATTGCGTTCGGGCTCGGGTGCGTGAAAATTTTCTCCTTTATTGTATAACACCTTGAAACAAATTTTAAAAAGCCATTCGTGGGAAAAATAAACGTACTTATTAAAAAATAAAAATAGCTGCACGGGCGCCTAGAAGGTGCGTGTAATTAATTTGCAGAAACGGCAAAATTTATTGTATTCTATCAATGAAGTAATTGAATTTTATTTATATTTTGCTGAAATTTCGGGCTCCGACTTGAAGAATATTGCTCGGGCTCTGGCAGACTCGGATTAAAAGTCCTAGGGCTCGTGCTTCAAAAAATGAGCCCGAACTCATCTCTAACATACAACGCTATAAATAAATAAGTAATTATAATAATAAATTAAAACGAAACAATGGTTCATTTTCCTTATAAATAAAAAAATATTTTGCTGCATTGTGTATAATATTTAAATCATCCTGTAGAAAAGAAAAGAAAAAAACTGAAATCTCTACTGCTGTGTCTAATAATTTAATTAACACTTAATAAATATTTTTATTACATATGATTTCTCTTATGAAAACTCTTCCACCCTACCTTTCAGTTTTTCTCTCATTTGAAGGCAATTTACGTTCACCATTAAAAAAAAAAGTTGTCTGTCATCTATACAATAATAAAGATGATTAAAAGCTGTATTTTAAAATGTAAAGAAGCAGTAAATGAGTCCCGATTTGTAAAAGTTATTACAAAGCAACTTAATTTTTTTCCACAAAAACGCTCTGTTGGTTTCTGAAAAATTCTCATGTGACAAATATTATTCCTTTTCACACACTTTTGAGAGCAAAAATTTTGGTTTCCCATCCCATCCCAGAGTAGAATTTCTTTTCCCCTGCTCATACGTACATTACGTACAATTCCCCCCCTAAATCTTGCTCAAGAATAGCAAGAATAGCCCCTCTTTGCCTTGCCCCAATGCGCCAGGACAGCAATTTATCATTCTCCCCCCTACACCCAGGCCAGCGGCTAGCTCGTTGAATGACCCAGATGGCGCACTATTACGGCGGAGAATTTTCACAGAAATGTAGACTCGATAGTTTTGTTTATAGCTAATTTATTTTTCATCAAATATTTTTTTCTTTTTATTGAAAAATCAGTAAACACATTGAGCATGAATCTCCCGTTTACGAAATTCGTTTTATCTTAATTAGCAAATATTTTACGGCTGTTCAAACACAAAAAACCTGTTTTTCCCAACTTTAATTGAATATTAAAAATATTAATAGAACTGATATCAAAATTTTAGAAAATACATAATCTGTATCGCATTAATATCTTGGCAAGGAAAAAAAAAACTGATTCAAAATAACAAAAATTGTAGACGTAGGACGAGAAAATACACTTCCCGTAGGTTAACATGGGAAGTCTCAGTTTCGTTTTCTATCAGCGTATGTCGCCTTAAGCTCATAGCCCTTTGCTAGTATGTCCACAATAATTGTTTACAGTCGTTGAGGCACGTAGCCAAAAAAAATATTTTGGGGGTGAGGGAGTCCCCAGAAGGGTGAATCTGCAGAATTTCTCACAAAAGCCTTATTCTAATCAAAATTTCGGGGGATGGGACTCTGGCCTTCCCCACCTTGGCAATCGTTAAATAATGTTCGTTAAGCAAGAAATATGTAAAGGTGTTGATGGCATGGTCGCCGCCAGCTATGAGCTAGTGCCCACCCTTGTGTAAAAAAATCGCACAACATTATAGATGTAAAAAATTTGAAATCTCGTCATTTTTTTTAGTCTGATGCTAAACAAAGCATTGATTTTACTTAAATACGTCATAGAGGAAAAATTGTCAAAATTCTTAATCTTAAAATAACTCTTTGAAGAACATCTTTGGGGAAAAAATAGTATATAGAAAATAATTTTAGCCTACATGGTTGCAGTGTACCACGTGCTCGTCCAAAATCTTTTGTATGTGTCCCAAATCACCATTAACTTTTCTCCATGAACACTTGGCATGCAAAGTCCTGATAATGTCTGATCAGTCATTGCTGATCTTATCCAGGACTTAACTCTACTAGAACTAGAGTACTAAAAAAATCTTTTCTACTCAACATAGAACCTTTTTCCAAACGATGTCATTAATCCATCGGAATAATTCATATTTTAAAGCACTTTTCTGCCTCTGCTTTAATTTATGGATTAGATCTGCAGACTTAGTGACTAACTGTACGAAGACACTTCACTTCACTATACTGAGTTTCTGCCATTTCTTTAGCAGATGTAAAGTGACCAGTTTTGGCGGTGACTGTGGACTCTTCTAGGAATTAAACTAGTGAAAAATTCTCATCGTACAAGGCAACTAATTAAAATTTGTATGTTGTTGCATGAAAATCGGTTGACTAGAACGCTAAATAGGGAGTTTTGGGTGTACCCATTGTTTAACATAGGGATTTTCTCGAGAATTATTGGCACTATCGCTTAGTTGACTTCAGTTTTGAAAACTTATTTTTGGCACCAAATTTGACGAGTTTTCGCCAAAAAGTCGCCAAGCTTGGCGACATTTGGAATCTCTGGAATGTTCGTGTGACGTCGGCGTAAAATAAAAGAGTAAGATCGTTCCAGAATTCAAAGCAGTTCAATCAGTTGTTGCTAGCAAACGTTGATTCTGCTGAGAACATAAGGCTCTGATTGTGTGCTTTTGTAAGCGATCTATTGATTTTGAGGAGTTTATTTTTGAAAGCTCTTTGGGTTTTCTTCATTGTTGAATCCTGAGGAACTGCTGATAATTTGTCTCGAGAATTTGCACTGAATTTTAGCCCGTGGAAGAATTTTATTGCGTGTGAAATACAGCATCTGAGAAAGCTTATGAGTTAAGCTGGCTGTTATAAATCGTGTTATTGCTTATTTATTCCTGTTATTTGCGTGTAGCAGATTGTTCATTGCATTAGATCTTCCCTTCTACACTGTATATTTTTAAGATTCGAACCCGGAAACTATGCAGAGTTTTCTGCAACCATAATTTTGAATGTACTTTCATCTTTCAAAAGCACTGCGATTAGATATGAATATTTGTTTTAATTTATCAAAATGCCTTGTAACAGAAAGCAAATCGATGCCAACAGTGTGTTAGCTACAGGCGTATGAGTAGTGCTTTGCTACGATACATATTGCTACATTGAACTTTAGCTAGGTTAAAGCACAGTACAATTGATACGCATTTATTTTCCCGTATTACACAGGTCCCCATAAGTACTCACACAGACATGTACGAATGTACTATAACGCATGTGTATGCAAGCGTGTTTCACTTTTAAATTTTGCCCACCCTTGCAAAAAAATCCTGGCAGCGCCCATGGTTGGTGGGCAATCGAATTCAATATTTTGAAGGCAATACAAATGTAAAAATCCTGCAACCATCTTAAACTTAAAACAAATAAAGCGCAAACTAGAATAAAGAAGACTCAAGAACAAAAAGAGGAGGCTAAAGATAAAAATTTAATTTAAGGCGCACGAGTTCAGTAAATCACAAATCGCATTAAAAAAAAAAAATTAAATAGACATTCCTTACTAATAGTTTGATGCAATACACGTATTAGTTTGTCGTTCTGCCTTTAGCGCCCAATACAGAACGACAGACTATAACGTATGTACAGGGCCGTAACCAGGATGAAATGTTAGGTAAGGCTTTGAATCTAGTTAGGGGGGCTGACCGAATATAAGTATTAGTAATCGAGGAGCGAGGGAAGAGACTGTTTTTCAATTTGTACATTTTTTTTTAGAGTATTTGTTTCAGAAAACGCCGTATTTTTAAAATATTTAGCATTCAGTATGTAATAAATTTTTCATTGAGATTGCATGAAAAATATTCAAATGAAAATTTACTGAAAAATCCATTTTATTTATGTTTCATTTTAAATATGTTTGATAAAGCAAAATATAAATATTATACAGAGCGGCAAAATATAAATTTTATCAATTTAAAAGAATGCCCGTTGGTTTTTCTTGTTACCTTTAAATATGACGAATGTGGGAACTATACGATTTCGAGCACTGTTGGGGACTGTTACAACTTTATGTGTGAGGTAAAACAGAAACGGAGACACACTTTACTTGATCCTGTGTTCATTTTGTTTCTGAAAAACATAATTGAATTCCAATTTTTTACACTATCAGTCTTCACAGCAAATGTTGAAAATGTTCGCCGCCATTTTGAATGCAAGCAGGAACACGTTGAAATTTTTAAGTTTTTACTCCCCTCGAAAGCTTTGTGTGGCAGTTTTGTGTTCTCGGAAAAATCCAAGATCCGATGCTACGCGCAACCAAGAGCAGCAAAATAATTAACTGTATATATATAGAAGTCTAGCAATTGTGATACGAAATTCCCCCCAAAACAATGGTTATTTTTAATGATGTAAACTTTAACGATTGTTAAAAATCATTCATTTCTAAACAATAGTATTTATCTATAAATTTATAAATTTTTTGAAAATCTTAGGGGGGAGGGGCTGAAAGCCTGCTAGGTAGGGCTCAGCCCCCATATCTCCACCTCTGGTTACGGCCCTGCGTATGTATTGCATCAAACTACTCGTAAAGATGGTCTTTAACTTTTGTTTGTTTATTGTGGTTTGCTTACTGCACCCTAGAGAGAATGGCAGAATAACGTGTGCATCAGCAGGAGGGGGGGGGCTGAGGGGCCACTAAATTATTTTGCGGAGGGACCAGAAATTTTAAGTTCCGCCACTGAAGAAAATGTGTTTTTTTTTTTTTTTCACACATTGAAAAAATGTGTTTCCTTTCATAAACTAGGATAGAGTTTAAAATTACCGTAGTTTAATTTAACTTTTACTTTTTAAATGTAATGAGAATTTATATTTCAAAGGAAGATTTATGTACAGTTAAAAAGTGGAGCATTTTAAAAACACTTTTGTGTGATACGGATGATTGAAGTGCAGATAGGCTTTGAAAACGGGTACCATTATTATCATCATTCGATTCGTCTACAGATGAATGAGATGAAGTTCAAGTATCTATACTATCTTCTGTACTTCCATTAGTTTATGATTTCTTCAATAGAGATAAAATGTTTTCTTGCATTAATCCTCCTTTTCTTTTAACCATATTTTCACTTCTACTCTTAACTTTCTAGTCCCAGACTATGAAAATACTATTATGCAACTAAAATTCCCCATCCCTCTGAAAAATAAAAAGTAAAAACAGAAGCTTCTGAAAAGGTTAACTTCTTTTCCGATTTTTTCGTAGCCTATCCAGACAAGTCATTTATTCTGAACTGAGATGCATGTAAGGAGAGTGTTGGAACAGTTCTGTCCTAAGAGATAGATGGTCAAGAACGCATAATTGTGGGGATGCCTATGCCAGCAAAAGATACGGTTATAAGGTCTTGATTAATATTGTTGCGGAATTACTCTGCTACTCCTGGAGTTCGTCGTTCTAAAGTCCAGTTGGTGTAGAACGTGCTGGTAAAAAGTACACTGGTCAGGATGGAATATAACTTTATTGCTTCTAGAACTTCGTGGAACAATCAGCTGTACAAAATTCACAAGCACAATTAAACAGTAATGTGCTTTTAACAGTTCTCTTAGATCAGAAGCTCTCACAAATGCTGTATTTCTCACACAAAATAAGTCACTTTCACAGGCAAAAATTCAGTGAAAATACTCAAGAGCAGTGGCGGCCCGTGGTCAAAACTGTTAGTGCAGCCGGAAGCATATGAGCCCCCCCCCCCTTTACTCCGGAGAGGATTGGAAAATCTTTGTTACTTAATTCGAAAGCTGGCGGATTAAGCCCTCACCGAGGAAAAAAAAAAAGAAATTACATAAAAAATGTCAGAGATCCTATTTTACTTCCATAAAATGGACATAAATTTCAACCAGCCGCTCTTATCCTCGAAATTGCATTAATCCGTGTCTGATTCGAAGTTTCCTTAGAATTTTCTTTTGTGACGATAACTTGAGAAAAAAGAAGAAAACTTACTTATTTTTCATAAGTCAAATCAATCCTCCTTTCTTTTAAACTTGCGAATCGGTCAGTGATGCCTTCATAAAAAGGCGTTGTTTTAATTCAGATATCAATAATTTAATTTTCTCGCTCGCCATGTCCTCTAAATGCCAGTTCTTGCTTACCTAAAAACAATACTGCTTTGATGGGTAATTGTCCATTCATAAGCGTCTATTCAGGCTTACTTTCTTGATAAATTCAGCAATATAAAGTCGAGAGTTTGCCGAATATATATTCTCCTTACCCCCTCCCTCCCTCACTTCTTCAGCCAATCGGTGAGTCGAATTCACAAGTGCTGCCGACGTTTGAAAATCTTTCATGAGCTGAGTCTTAGCTGCGTACCCCCAACATAGCCTATGCCGGAGGGACTGCTTACGTAATCGTTGTCATGGCAACGGTGCTGCCAATTTTCTTATCAGCGCTCTAAGCTGAACCAAAGATTTTCCCAATTGAATTATGAGAAGATTAAAGTGCTTTTTTCGGAATGAGCGATCCGGCCACAATACGGTTTTTTTTTTGTTGTTGTTGTTTTTTTTTCTGGAGATTTTTTTTTTTAATTTACCGTAGGAATTCCATAATTCTAATCTGAATTTAGGAAAATTAGTAGAATAAATTATTTTAAAGTATGTGCTGCTAATTTCAAGTGCAGCCCGGCTGTACTTGTATCCCACGAGCCGCCACTGCCACTTGCTAGAAAAAACTACTGGAATTTCGAGAAGGCCAGTTGTGGGCTTTTCATAGAATTGGTTGATCTAACTTTTAGCACAGATTCTACCAGTAAAGACTTGCATTTAGCTAATAGGAATGCAATACCTTGAAGAAGATTGTCATTAAAGCAGCCGGCCGGGCTATTCCTAGAGGCAAAATAAAACAATTCACTCCATCCTACTTGTTTAGAAATGCTAAACTAAAACCCTCTTTGATAAAAGAGACAGTCTACGGCAGCAGAGGCGTAGCCAAGGGGGGGGTAGGGGGTTCATAACCCCCTCCCATGAGGAAATTTTACCATACAAAATGTATATTCTTCACTACAATATCACACACACGTATACATATATATGAGTTGTAGTCATAACCCCCCCCCATGAAAAATTTCTGGCTACGCCCCTGTACGGCAGGAATTGAGAATCACTTATGATGCCCTTCTTAAGAGAGAGAAATGGGAGGAATTGGGCAGGACATTAGATGCTCGTACTCCGAATACCAAACTTTGGCGGCCTGCTAAGTCTTTGAATATTAAACAGCTTCGGCATGAAGAGAGCAGCTCTATACTGGATCCCAGTGATCATACTCCATTAGATGATAAGCTTCAGCTAATTTATTGCGTTCCTAGTTACAAAAGTTAAGTAACTTACAGTTTTCAGAGAGGGATAAAGAGACAGAAATAGTTGCTAGAAAAATTGTTCATGGTTGCCGAAGTACTTCGCTGGACAATCCCCTCTTCAGTGATCCATTCACCATGCATGAGATGCGTATTGCTTTGCGTGACTTGGCCCCAAAAAGTCACCTGGGCCAGATAATATCCATGGCCTTATGATCTTCAACCTCAGTGATCCGGGTAAAAAGAAACTGCTAGAGATCTTTAACTTGTCTTGGAGTCTTGGCAGATTGGATAAAGACTGGAAGAAGGCCTGGATCATACCTATTAGAAAGCTAAATAAGAATGCTTGTTTAACTGAGATCTACAGCCGATTTCCCTAACAAATTTTACTTGCAAGCTTATGGATAATTTAATTCTGGCGAGACTTACCTTTTACCTTACCCGGAAAGGATTTTCTCCCTCCAGAACAGTACGGCTTTAGAAGAGGAAATTCAACTGTCGATCAAATTTTATGTTTTGGACATGTTAGAGATTCTCAAAATCTCAAGCATACTGACCAAACTATCGCAGTTTTCCTGGTCTTGTCCAAGGCTTTTGACAGAGAAACAAACTGATTATTAAACTTTTTAAAATTTTTGGAATTAAGGCTAAGGCCTTAGCTTGGATTTATGATTTCATGAAAGATCGGCAAATTAGAGTTAGTTCAAAGATTCTTTCTCTAAAAACTTTAGATTGGGAGAAGGTGTCCCTCAGGACTCAGTTTTGAGCCCGCTTCTTTTCGCTATGTTTCTTTCCGGTATAGAGAAGGTAATTTCCATGAGAAGTGAGATTGGTTTGTTTGCTGATGGCATTGTCCTATGGAATTCCTGAAGTGATATTAGTCAAATTGAATCGACATTGAATCTTACTTTAATCGATGTATTGGACTTCGCTAAAATTCATAAACTTTGTTTTAATGTGACAAAGTTATTATGCAGCTTTTTTTTATTACAAATAGATGTCTATATAACTACCAGCCTAACATAGAGATGAATGGACAGAGACTACGATATGATATGATAAATATCCTGGGTATCTGGGTTACTTATTGGACCCAGAGATCTTGAGCAATAGGCATGTTGAATACTTGATTGAAGAAGGCAGAAAGAGACTAAATATACAAATGCATTTCAGGTAGAGACGGGTGCTGACGTCACCGCAGTTAGGACTACCTAAACTTCCCTGATCGTGATCAAACCAATCTTGGACTATGGCTTCCAAATTTATTTTTGTGCTTCTACCACCAACTTGACGAAGCTTCAGAGAGTCCAGTCAAATGCTGCTCGAATCATTACTGATATGAGATATTGTCTCTCCCACAAATCTGGTTCTTTATGAATGTGATCTGTAGCCCTTAGGTTTGAGAAGCACAGGACTTGCTAAATATTTCAATAAACTTTAAAGCTATGGTAGTCAGTACGGAACATCTATTTTTCTTAGAGAGTGGGTAAATAACCAAAGATTGAAAAAAGATAGTCCTTTTTCCAAACTACAGTTAATGAATCTTTTGAATACAAATGTTGAGGAACATTACTTAAAGTCTTTCATTAACCCTTTGGAGGATCTTCCTGTTGTGTATTTTCAAACCAACCTAGGAGCGCAGACTAATAAACAACAGGATTATCCTGCTTATCTATATCAACTTGCTCTTATGAGATTATGAATCAAATTCCATCTTCGCCTGTCCAGGTTTATACTGACGGCAGCATAGATAGACAGTAGCGTTTTCATTAAGTCACCATTTCAGTTTAGCTTAATTTAAATTAAGCTAAGAAACCCAGACTACTGCTCAGTATTTTGGGCTGAACTGATTGCTAATAAAGCAACACTTAGGGCGTTGATGCCTGGAACTTCTGCAGACATTCGGATTCTGACAGATAGTCTCAGTGCCATTCAGCATCTGGCTGAAGTTGGTGACGGAACTTCAGTGTCAATTCTTAAAGACCTAAATGTACTCTCAGAACTGCGTAGGATTTTTTTTCAATGGGTTCCTTCCCATATGGGTCTACATGGAAACGAAACTGCTGACATTCTTGCAAAAGAAGGCACATTTACTCCTTTAATCTCCTGTGGAAGTCTAACCTTTCGAGATATATTCACAAATAAAGGCCCTTAACCAGAAAATATCCGACACCTCCTTTACACTCCTGGTATTCAGAGAAATCCCCCGGCAGTGCCCTTGCACTTAAGTGTGACAGATCGGCCCAAGTCACCATCAGCAGATTCAGGAGTGATCATATCAGGATTCTTTTAAATATGTCAATAGAGCTTTTCGACCTACGTCATTGCATGACGTCAGATCATAGCAACCAGCTTGGCAACACTTTCCTGTAGGACACACTAACGTTCGTTTGAGGACGGTGATTGGCGGAATACTCGTCTTTCTACCTCTAAATATCCGAGCTGTCCTACAAAAAGTTGCCCTGACGTCATGTCGAAATGCTCTATGGAGAAAAACTTTTCTGAATTGCACTAAATAAACTTCAGCTCGGACCTCTCCTGCCCATCTTTTAAACTGCTTGGGGCTATCGCAAGGGCGGAAACAGGGGAGGGCGCAGGGGGCGCGCGCCCCTCCGAGAAAAATATATTTACACTAGATAAATGGGGCTTTCACCAATATTAAGCGGGCTTTACACTAGATAAAAAGTGTATTCACGCTTTGCGCCCCCTCCGAAAAAAGTTTTTGAATCCGCCCTTGGGCTATCGTGTCAGGATCTGACAGCCACTTCTCTTCTGGTTTACGACTTTTTGAAGGTTCACGACCTCTTGGACTTGGTCTAGCTTTCGACTAGACCTAGTGGAATTAGCAGCAATAACAACAACAACCTCATTAGTGTATGGGGCATATTTTACTAAATGGGAATTTTTCTGTACGGGGTCGTATACAAATTAAAAAAGCGTAACTTTTTAAAAATTAACAAGAGGAATTTTTATTAATGGAGTCTTACATCCAGCCTTGTTTTGAACATTTTTTCAATTTACGCTGCCCGCTTTTCTCTTATAGATAAAAAATTAAAGCCCGTTATCACCTTTTTGGGATACCCTGACACTCATACCTTGTCCAAGTTATTTTGTACAATGATCAGTTACGCCCGAATTCACCATTAACTTTAGCTGGCGGTTCAACCGGCAATTCAGTAACATCCGGTTGGAGAACTCGACTGGTCAGTCCAAAATTCACATTCACCGTTAACTGGCGAGAAAAGGTTACTGAACCTCAGTGGCGACCCGTGGTCAGAACTGTTAGTGCAGCCGGAAGCATATGAGCTTCCCCCCCCCCCCCCCTGCCTCCCCACAGGAATGGAAAATCTTTGTTACTGAATTCGAAAACGGATTAAGCCCTCACCGAGGAAAAAGAAAGTTCATAAAAAATGAAAGAGATCCTATTTTACTTCCATAAAATTTACATAAATTTCAACCAGCCGCTCTTATCCTCAAAATTGCATTAATCCGTGTCTGATTCGAAGTTTCCTTAGAATTTTCTTTTGTAACTTGAGAAGGAAAGAAAAAAAAATAAAACTTACTTATTTTTTATAAGTCAAATCAATCCTCCTTTCTTTTAAACTTGCGAATCGGTCAGTAATGTCCTCATAAAAAGGCGTTGTTTTAATTCAGATATCAATAATTTTAAAAGCTCTTTAAAATTTCCCATGTTTAAAGAATTTTCTCGCTCGCCATGTCCTCTAAATGCCAGTTCTTGCTTACTTAAAAAAAATACTGCTTTGATGGGTAATTGTCCATTCATAAGCGTCTATCCAGGCTTACCTTCTTGATAAATTCAGCAATATAAAGTCGAGAGTTTTCCGAACATATATTCTCCGTACCCCTCCCTCACTTCTCGAGCCAATCAGTCAGTCGAATTCACTGCAGCCGTCGTTTGAAAATCTTTCATCAGCTGTACTTAGCTACTAACTCCCTATGCCGGAGAGACTGCTTACAAACTCGTTGCCATGGCAACGCTGCTGCCAATTTCTTGATCGGCTATGAGGGCTGTACCGAGACCTCCGAGAGAAGAGAAAGATTCTTTCTCCTCTCTCGGAGGCTTCGGCTGTACCAAGACTCACAGTTGAATTGCGGGAAGATTAAAGGGCTTTTTTCTGAATGAGCGATCCGGCAGTTACTACAACACGTTGTTTTTTGTTTTTGTTTTAGATTTTTTAAAAATTTATCATAGAAATTCCATAATTCTAATCTGAATTTAAGAAAGTTAGTAGAATAAATTATTTTAAAGTATTTGCTGATAATTTTAAGTGCAGCCCGGCTGTACTTGCTGTATCCCACGAGCCGCCACTGCTGAACCTGTGGTTCCTCAACCCAAAGAGAATGTATATAAGAGTTTCTTCTTGGGGATTTAAAGGGCGCCACCTATGCCTGTGCATGAACTAATATCCAGGACGTGAAGCGAGCTTGCCGCTGCTTGGCGCTTGGCGGTTCCATGTTCTCTGCTTTGGCGGCCGAGAAATCGGCGTATTGTATTTTTCTGATCGGCAATTGTATTTTTCTGAAGGGCCGTTTTAGTCAATTGCAATTTTGTGAAGGGACCCACATTTTAATCATTTGCATTTTTGTGTGGAGGGGCTGTTTTAGTCTATTACTTCCTTGTACGTAGTATAAGGAAGTAATGTGATCCCGAAAAATTTTGGGGGCCAAATTTCGACATAAAAACCGATTTTGACTACCTCTAAATTTGATTTAAAAACTTTTTTCGATGCATCTCATCGTAGGCTAGCATGCACGATCATATTAACGCGTCTGCAACTCATTTTGACCAGTGGCGAGTCTACTGTGGCCAGTTTTTCCATGCCGTCTGTACGTACGTACGTATGTATGTAACTCGCATATCTCAAAAACTATTGGTCGTAGAATGTTGAGATTTGATATTTAGGATTGTTCTATGATCTAGTTGTGCACCTCCCCTTTTGGTGGCAATCGAATGGATAGTTTATGTACAGGACCGCCCAAAAGATTCGAAATACATTACGCTCTATGGGCCGAAATTCATTAAACTCGCATATCTCAAAAACTATTAGGCGTAGAATGTCGAAACTTCATATTTTGGATAGTTGTAACATCTAGTTGTGCACCTCCCCTTTTGGTTCCATTCGACTGGATAGTTTATCTACAGGACTGCCCAAAACATTCGAAATACATTACACTCAATGGGCCGAAATTCATTAAACTCGCATATCTCAAAAACTGTTAGGCGTTGAATGTTGAAACTTTATATTTAGGATTGTTGTAACATCTAGTTGTGCACCTCCCCTTTCGGTTCCATTCGACTGAATAGTTTATCTACAGGACCGCCCAAAAGATTCGAAATACATTACGCTCTATGGGCCGAAATTCATCAAAGCGTTTTTTAGAGGTATTGGGCTATTTCAAACGACTCAGAAGTGATATATGCTGTAAAGAGTTAGAAAATGAATTTCTCCATTAAAAAAACTGTGTTTATCATTTACAGTTCTGCTACAGGAACACTCAAAAGATTTCCAATACATTACGGTCAATAGCAATTTTAGGGCATTCATCCATTTCAAGCATAATACCGTCCTACCACATAAGTTAGGTAATGGTCCGACCACGGTCACGTGCCTCCCTCAAGAACTATGCCGAAAGTCGCCAAGCTTGGCGACTTTTGGTGTACGTGTGTGCATATTTAACTCTCAAATCTCAAAAAATATTATGAAATTTCATATATAAGAATGTTGTAACATCTAGTTGTGCATCTCGATTTTTGGTTCCAATCTACTGGAGAGTTTATTTACAGGACCACCGAAAAGAATTTCAGTACCTTAATGTCTATGGACATCTTCATTATAATACAACTGTAGACAGTCATTGTTTGGTACATGCCCAAAATCTCGCCGTCTGTCCTCGATCTAGGCGAGTTTTGGCGAAATATCGCCAAATTTGGCGATAGTCAGTCATTTGCTCCATGCCCAAAGTATCGCCATTTGTCATCGTTCTTGGCGAGTTTTGGCGAAATATCGCCAAATTTGGCGATAATCTGTCATTGTTTGGTTTATGCTTAAAATCTCGCCAAATGTCGTCGACATTGACGAGTTTTGCCGAAATATCGCCAAATTTGGCGCCAAAAATTATTTCCTATTTTGTATAACTCTAAAACTTTAACCCGTAGAATTTTGAACTTTCGTATTTAGAACTATATTATAATATCTAACTGTTTTCAATATCTTTTTTGACAGCAATCGACTGGGAATTTATTTACAGGGTGAGCCAAATGACTTTAAATACATTAAGGTGTATGGATGCATTCAATTCATTGAAAGTCAGTGGTCAATGACTACTTTGGCTATCCCCAAAATCTCGCAAACTATCTCAAGTTTGTCGGCTTTTGGTGAAATATCGCCAAATAAAGTGTCAGAAGGAAATCTTTCAAATTGAACTCAACTTGGCGATATCGAAATATTTGGCTAGAAATCGCTATACCTTACTATTATTGATATTTTATCTCTTTCAAACAAATAAGTTTAGAGGAAGTGCGTAAAAAAATTTTTGAATTAATAGACTTGCAAGGAAGTCATGTGTTGGACACATCAGATTTTTGTGATTTGTGAAGAGACTGCAAAACGAACACAATTTTCATCTGCACAGACCCTTATATTTTACCCTTTAAAAAAAAAAAAAAAAAAAAAAAAAAAACAGTTTTCTCTTAAAATACCAGGTTTCTCAACAGGGCCCTTGTTAAAGGGGGGAAGAGTGGAGCCTTCCCCCCAATGTTTTTGTTTTTAGGTTATTCTAGCCTTTATTGAGATGTTATCAATGAATAAGTTGCTTTAGTTATTATTATTACTTCCTTGTACGTAGTATAAGGAAGTAATGTGATCCCGAAAAATTTTGGGGGCCAAATTTCGACAAAAAAAAACCGATTTTGAGTACCTCTAAATTTAATTTTAAGAATTTTTTCGATGCATCTCATCGTAGGCTAGCATGCACGATCATATTAAGGCGTCTGCAACTCATTTTGACCAGCGGCGGGTCTATTGTGGTCAGTTTTTCCATGCCGTCTGTACGTACGTACGTATGTAACTCGCATATCTCAAAAACTATTGGTCGTAGAAAGTTGAGATTTGATATTTAGGATTGTTCTATGATCTAGTTGTGCACCTCCCCTTTTGGTCGCAATCGAATGTATAGTTTATGTACAGGACCGCCCAAAAGATTCGAAATACATTACGCTCTATGGGCCGAAATTCATTGAACTCGCCTAACTCAAAAACTATTTGGCGTAGAATGTCGAAACTTCATATTTTGGATAGTTGTAACATCTAGTTGTGCACCTCCCCTTTTGGTTCCATTCGACTGGCTAGTTTATCTACAGGACCGCCCAAAACATTCGAAATACATTTCGCTCAATGGGCCAAAATTCATTAAACTCGCATATCTCAAAAACTATTAGGCGTAGAATGTCGAAACTTCATATTTTGGATAGTTGTAACATCTAGTTGTGCACCTCCCCTTTTGGTTCCATTCGACTGTATAGTTTATCTACAGAACCGCCCAAAAGATTTGAAATACATTACGCTCTATGGGCCGAAATTCATCAAAGCGTTTTTTAGAGGTATTGTGCTATTTCAAACGACTCAGAAGTGATATATGCTGTAAAGAGTTAGAAAATGAATTTCTCCATTTAAAAAAGTGTCTTTATCATTTACAGTTCTGCTACAGGAACACTCAAAAGATTTCCAATACATTACGGTCAATGGCAATTTTAGGGGCATTCATCCATTTCAAGCACAATACCGTCCTACCACATAAGTTAGGTAATGGCCCGACCACGGTCACGTGCCTCCCTCAAGAACTATGCCAAAAGTCGCCAAGCTTGGCGACTTTTGGTGTACGTGTGTGCATATTTAACTCTCAAATCTCAAAAACTATTATGAAATTTCATATATAAGATTGTTGTAACATCTACTTGGGCATCTCGATTTTTGGTTCCAATCTACTGGAGAGTTTATTTACAGGACCACCGAAAAGAATTTCAGTACTTTAATGTCTATGGACATCTTCAATATAATACAATTGTAGACAGTCATTGTTTGGTCCATGCCCAAAATCTCGCCGTCTGTCCTCTACCTTGGCGAGTTTTTCCTAAATGTCGCCAAATTTGGCGATAGTCAGTCATTTGGTCCATGCCCAAAGTATCGCCATTTGTCATCGTTCTTGGCGAGTGTTGGCGAAATATCGTCAAATTTGGCGATAATCTGTCATTGTTGGCCCATGCTTAAAATCTCGCCAAATGTCGTCGACATTGACGCGTTTCGCCGAAATATCGCCAAATTTGGCGCCAAAAATTATTTCGTATTTTGTATAACTCTAAAACTTTAACCCGTAGTATTTTGAACTTTTGTATTTAGAGCTATATTATAATATCTAACTGTTTTCAATATCTTTTTTGACAGCAATCGACTGGGAATTTATTTACAGAGCCAAATGACTTTAAATACATTAAGGTGTATGGATGCATTCAATTCATTGAAAGTCTGTGGTCAATGACTACTTTGTCTATCCCGAAAATCTCGCAAACTATCTCAAGTTTGTCGGCTTTTGGTGAAATATTGCGAAATAAAGTGTCAGAAGGAAATCTTTCAAATTGAACTCAGCTTGGCGATATCGAAGTATTTGGCTAGAAATCGCTAAACTTTATTGATATTTTATCTCTTTCAAACAAATAAGTTTAGAGGAAGTGCGTAGAAAATATTTTTGATTTAATAGACGTGCAAGGAAGTCATGTGTTGGACACATCAGATTCTACGCTTCAAATAGATAAATTTTGCTTTTTGTTGCATCAAAATCGGCCAATTAGAACCGGAGATACGGAGGTTTCGGTTTCCCATTGTTTTTCTATGGAGGTTCTAGAAAACTCGAGAAATATTAGTCCTAGAGCTTAGATCTCTTCACTTTTGAGGACTTATTTTTGGCGCCAAATTTGGCGATATTTCGCCAAAATTCGCCAAGCTTGGCGACTTTTTGGTCATTTGGCGCGATTTTCCCAATGGGGCCTGGAAGTTGTTTTTCCTGCATTAAAAACGCATAATAACCTAACATTTCTCTTCTATGACGTAATCAAAATTCACGCTTTATGTAGAACCCTCGAGAAATTGACTTTTCTGGAAACCTCTTGTACCTCCTGCGTCGGCTATTTATAGAAGCGCGCGTCGCCCCGAGAGTTCAGAGTGCGAGTTGAACGCTCAATGTGTGAAGAGCTCTGAGTACGCTTGTTTTGTGTGAACTGATAGTGCTATAGAAGCTGTGTTTTAGCTTGCTTTGTGAAGCTGTTTTTAAAGTGCTGTGTGTAAATTCTTCATTGCTGTGTCTTAAGGGATTGTGTACTATATCCCTTGAATATTTCCACGGAATTTTTGCCTGTGAAAGTGACTTATTTTGTGTGAGAAATACAGCATTTGTGAGAGCTTCTGATCCAAGCGGATTGTTAAAAGCACGTTACTGCTAGATTGTGCTTGTGAATTGTGTACAGCTGATTGTTCTACGAAGTTCTAGAAGCAATAAAGTTTGTGTTCCATCCTGACAAGTGACTTTTTACTTGAACTTTTTACACCAACTGGACTTTAGAACGACGAACCCCAGGAGTAGCAAGTGTTGCTTTCGAGGATAGGCATTTTCGAATACCATCCGCTTAGTGTCCCGGAAGTAGTGTCTTAGGCAAATCCCTGAGTTCCAGGTGAAGCACTAGACAAAGAGCTTTCAAATTGTCCTCGTCGTGTTTTATGTCGAATTTTTTTCTTCCTGAACGACGGCACTCTTTCGCAATTGAAATTTAGCGAACTCTGTAATATGGAGGAAAAAAGAACTTTAAAAATCCAACATTAAATAAAAAACCTTTCTACAGCATTCTAAAACATGCAAGATAGCCGAAGCAGATTCTAGACTATCTTATCAGTCTGATCTTTCTAAGGACTCACTTTTTAATTCATTACCACCTGATAAAAGAACATCTCATTATTACAACCGTGGATGATAATTAGAAAGCTCTTATTACTGTATTGAATAGCACTTTTATATTACTTTCTTAACTCTTGTTTTTAAATTATATTTTACTTCTAGTAATTTATTTTTACTTGCAGTTAATGAAAACTAATTAATTTCATGTGCAAATTGGCACCCTGTCTCTAATATTTTAATTTCACATCTGACATTCTAATAGGGTATAAAAGAATGCCAGTTTTTCCTATATCAAAAAATCCGCAGTGAAATTCGTTCATGTGTTGCATAAACTTTTTTTGCTTAATACTATTACTACTAAAATACTGTAATTAATTTTTTAAATCTTTCTCTGAAAAGTATTTTAATTTTACTTACATTTTCGCTATGTTTAGAATGGGCAATTGCGCGTATTATAATGATCGATGACTTTAATATATAACATAAATTGTAAAATTTGCTTCCGAGGCTTCAGCGTCAATATTAAGTCAATGGCAAACATTTTCTGGAATTACTCAAAAAGATTTCAATATTTTCAAGTAATTCTTTTTGCTTTGCGTACACTAGAGCTTACTGTATAACGCTAAGATAAAAAATATTAAAATTTTAAAGTGGTAACCAGAGCTGAAAATTTCAGATGATCTAAATATGAGCTACTTTATTATAAAACGTTCTAAATGTAACAAAGTATAAAAGATAATGAATTTTGGAAAAGTTAGCGCTCAAAAGTTAAGTTCTGTCTTTTCAAATACCTTTTCCTCGTGGTTTTATGTAAATTACGTAAAGAGTAATTTGATCAAGCATATGAGATAAATTTCAAAAAAACACTCGATTTCTGTAAAATCCACGCCTCCAATAGATCGGGGGAAAGAGAGTCGGGGAAAAAGTCGTAAATCAACCACCCCGTGCTTTCTTTCTTTTTTTTTTTTTTTCATTCCCTGCTGCGGGCACGGGGGAAATCTTCCCGTCACCCCTCCAAAGACGCAGTTGTTTGTGTGAAGGAAGAAACACACAAATCTCAAGTCCATAGACGACTTCAATCTAGGCGTATGTCATTTATTGAGAAAGCAATAGAAAATGCTTATTTTATGAAGTTTTACGTATAGAAATTAAAAATAAATAAATTAGAGAAGGTCATTAAATCAAACTAGGAAAAAGAAATACTCTTTTTTTTTTTTTAACCGCCTTTCAAATATTATTAATGTATAATCTATACCAGTGTTTTCCAACCTCTGTTCTGTGAACTGGTGCCGGTCGAAGTATATATATTATATTTATTAAAAAATAATCTATTGCAAATGTGCTCTACTAATTAAAAACTATATTTGAATAACACTTGACTTAATACATAAAATGCGTTTATGTAACATTTATTATATTTTTAGTTTACGCAAAATGCTTTTTTTTTTTTTCATGACCGCAGACGTAAAAAATTCGGGAAACACTGATCTGTATAGTAATGAATACATTTGGTCTAAACGAATGGTCTAAAAGTTATGACATGCAAATATTGGACCTGATTATGTAAGTAATTTTTTTTCAAAGGGGAACATAAATAAAACGCTGAAATTCGCGAATACGCGGAAGATTCTCATCCTTGAAATGGATAACTTCCTCATCATGTCTGCTTTGTTTGGATAGTGACATATTTATTACATATGTAATCAATGAAACATTTCTCAATGGTGGATTATTTTTTTTTCATAAACTAATTCCAGTTTAGATGAAATATACTCTGCAGTATTTCTCTTCACATTGAGGGGGGGGGCTGTGGGTCAGTGGCGGATTATTGCAAGTTTGTCGGGGGGGCGGTTAGTCTGTCGGTGGGGGCGGTTAATTAGAAGATTAACATATACATCCATTTTATGGAAGCGAAATAGGATCTTTTACATTAATTTCTCTTTTCTTGGGGGGGGGGGGCGGTCGCCCCCTCCTCCCCCCTTTAATCCGCCCTTGTTGTGGGTAAAAGATAGTAAAATGTAGTAATTTTTTAAAGATTACCGTGTTTACTCGCGTAGTAGTCGCACTTTTTTTGTCAATTTTTCGCGGTGAATGCCTAGGTGCGACTGTTCTGCGGGGAAATCTATGACATAATATTGCACACTCTAATTCTAAAATGTTAATGGTATTATGATAAAATAATCAACTTACCAAATGTTTCCAGTTTATCTGCCGTGTATTAAACAATCTGTTCTTCAATTATATATAAAAAGAGACATTTTCTGTTTATAGTAATATTTTTATAGGCATAAATGAAAGTCAAATACGTGACTGCGACTTTTATGCGGGGAAAATATTAACAATTTTTTCTGCTTCAAAACGGGGGTGCGACTATTATGTGCGGGCGAATATTACGCGAGTAAACACGGAATTTCATACTAGAGCTGGTCCTGGAATGGGTAGATCGATGTGTCCACACCGGGCACTAAAATTCCTTACTATATACCATATTTACTCCAGTAATAGTTGTTCTTTTTTTGCCATTTTTCATTGTGAAAGAAGCTCAAAAAAGAAAAGAGGAAGAAAAACTTGCAAAAAATAAAAAATCCTAAAATCTTTCTATGTTCTCTAATGTGTGTATAATCTAACTGTGCTTTTATTTTTATTTTTTTACTGTATGAATGTATATTTTTCAATTTTCGAATTATAAAAATGGGTTCCTATATTATGATTTTTCTGTCCTACTTATATTTTATAATACAAAAACATTCTTCTTTAATTATTAGATTAATCTTCTGATATAAACTAACTTATTTTTCATACTTTGTCATTATTAATAATCATTATAATTTTAAAAATAATATGTTATATTTAATTGGCTATACTATCTATTTTATTCACTAATTTTAAATTAATTATTATTCTATTTGTTTTTAATTTAATTAATATACCCTAATATAACCTCTTTAATTTAATTAATTTAATTATTATACCCTAATTTTCTCTCATAATCGTTTTTATTTGTGAAATAAATTATGTATGCACTAGACGTCTTGTGTGAAATTTTCTTGGTCAAATTCAATCTATATTTAATTCTGAATTAAATGCCTATAATAGATCCTGATTATAAAATAAACGCGCAAGAAGATAGCAAAGAATGAAACCAGAAAAGTGCGCTATGAAAAACCTAATTTCCCTTATGTAAAAAGTGTAACAAATTGTTGGTACATGCAATTCGATAATAATTTAATTTGATTTTTCGAAAAGAGTACGCTTTCTATTTACAAATGTTTAATTATTTCAATTAAAATTTATTCCATATTCGAGTTTCGGAGGCTTTTCACTCGTGACTGTGTGCAATTAGAGTATGCACTGGTATAGAAAAAGTTCGGAATTAATCTTGCTAGTTGAGTCGTTCTCGTTTTACTGAAAAGTGTAACATGTGAAATTTTAATATATGTATGTAAAGCGTAAATGTTTGTTTAAATTTTCATAAATTTTATTTTGTCTTGAATTACTTTGCTTTATCGAAAAGTCACCTGTTTAGGAATGTATAATTGTTTCATTGAAAATTTATCCTAGATTACAGGTTTTTCTACTTGACTTTGTGCAATAACTGTATGCAAGTGTCTTCCCCGTTCAAAAACAGAATAAAAACCGTCAAAATATTTTGACTATATAAAAGTCGCAACCACACATTTGATTTTCATTTATGTTTATAAAAAGAAAAATTCTTCTGCTTTGTGTGCAACTGACGAAAAGATGATTTAATATACGGCAGGTAATCTGGAAAAATTCGGTAACTTGGTAATTTTACTATTATACCAGTAATTTTTTATCATTAGAATACAATAATGTTTAGTAGATTTCCCCGCATGATTGTCGAACCTAGATTTTCACCATGAAAAATTTGAAAATAAGTGCGCCTATTGCGCAAATAAACACGGTAGTTGCAACCAAAGGATAAACATACCACTTATTTATAAACAAACAAACGCTCCCCTGTCCTTGCTGTTGCCGAATTATATAAAATGTACAAAACAGAAAGAAAATTAGTAAACCAAGGTTTTCCAGAAACAATTGAGCATTAGAAGTTATTACTTCCTTGTACGTAGTATAAGGAAGTAATGTGATCCCGAAAAATTTTGGGGGCCAAATTTCAACATAAAAACCGATTTTGACTACCTCTAAATTTAATTAAAAATTTTTTTCGATGCATCTCATCGTAGGCTAGCATGCATGATCCTATTAACGCGTCTGCAACTCATTTTGACCAGTGGCGAGTCTACTGTGGCCAGTTTTTTCCATGCCGTCTGTACGTACGTACGTATACGTACGTACGTATGTATGTAACTCGCATATCTCAAAAACTATTGGTCGTAGAATGTTGAGATTTGATATTTAGGATTGTTCTATGATCTAGTTGTGCACCTCCCTTTTGGTGGCAATCGAATGGATAGTTTATGTACAGACCGCCCAAAAGATTCGAAATACATTACGCTCTATGGGCCGAATTCATTAAACTCGCCTAACTCAAAAGCTATTAGGCGTAGAATGTCAAAACTTCATATTTTGGATAGTTGTAACATCTAGTTGTGCACCTCCCCTTTTGGTTCCATTCGACTGGATAGTTTATCTACAGGATTGCCCAAAACATTCGAAATACATCACACTCAATGGGCCGAAATTCATTAAACTCGCATATCTCAAAAACTGTTAGGCGTTGAATGTTGAAACTTTATATTTAGGATTGTTGTAACATCTAGTTGTGCACCTTCCCTTTCGGTTCCATTCGACTGAATAGTTTATCTACAGGACCGCCCAAAGATTCGAAATACATTACGCTCTATGGGCCGAAATTCATCAAAGCGTTTTTTAGAGGTATTGGGCTATTTCAAACGACTCAGAAGTGATATATGCTGTAAAGAGTTAGAAAATGAATTTCTCCATTAAACAAATCTGATTGTGTCCAACACATGACTTCCTGCACGTCCATTAGATCAAAAATATTTTCGACGCACTTCCTCTAAATTTATTGTTTGAAAGAGATAAAATATCAATAATAGTAAGGTTTAGCGATTTCCAGCAAATATTTCGATATCGCCAAGCTGAGTTCAATTGAAAGATTTCCTTCTGACAATTTATTTGGCGATATTTCACCAAAAGCCGACAAACTTGAGATAGTCTGCGAGATTTTGGGGATAGCCAACGTATCATTGACCACAGACTTCAATGAATTGAATGCATCCATACACCTCAATGTATTAGAAGTCATTTGGCTCACCCTGTAAATAAATTCTCAGTCGATTGCTGTCTAAAAAGATATTGAAAACAGTTAGATAATTACAATAGTTCTAAATACAAAAGTTAAAAAATCTACGGGTTAGTTTTAGAGTTATACAAAATCCGAAATAATTTTTGGCGCCAAATTTGGCGATATTTCGGCGAAACTCGTCAATGTCGACGACATTTGGCGAGATTTTAAGCATGAACCAAACAATGACAGATTATCGCCAAATTTGGGCGATATTTCGCCCAAAACTCGCCAGAGAACTGATGACTAGATGGACGATACTTTGGGCATGGACCAAATGACTGACTATCGCCAAATTTGGCGATATTTCGCCAAAACTCGCCAAGGTCCGAGGACCGACGGCGAGTATTTTTGGGCATGTACCACAACAATGGAACTATCTACAGTAGTATAATTATATTGAAGTGTCCATAGTCCTTAAAGTACTGAAATTCTTTCGGTGGTCCTGTAAATACAACTCTCCAGTAGATTGGGAACCATAAATCGAACGATTGAAGCACAACTAGGATGTTACCAACATTCTTATATATTGAAATTTCATAATAGTTTATGAGATTTGAGAAGTTAAATATGCACACTTGTACCCCCCAAACCCCCCCCAAAAGTTCGCCAAGTTTGGCGACTTTTGGCATAGTTCTTGAGAGAGGCACGGTGACCCATGGATCAGGACCATTAACCTAAACTTAATGTGGTTAGGACGGTATTGTGCTTGAAATGGATGAATGCTCCTTAAATTGCCATTCATCCGTAATGTATTGGAAATCTGTTGAGAGTGTTCCTGTAGCAGAACTATAAATGATAAAGACACTTTTTTTAATGGAGAAATACAAGAAATTCATTTTCTAACATCTTTACAGCATATTTCACTTCCTGGGTTCGTTTGTTCTGAAATAGCCCAATACTACTCATAAAAAACGACTTTGAT
>JAWZYV010016549.1:0-40726 GCA_038373885.1 Cheiracanthium punctorium | reverse complement strand
AAAATATTAAAAATATCATGATATTTATTATAAAATAAGTATCTGATATATATCAACGAACCCTGGCTGTAACACTGTGTTACTTGCTCCTCCCCCCCCCCTCACACACACACTCTCTCTCCTGATTTAGCATTCGCAGTTTACTTTCAGCATCAAAGATATTCTTGAAAATGCAAAATATTTTTAATGAATGAGGAGATCAAACAAAATGTGACCTCCAAACTGAGTACATTCCTATATAGCCTTTCTTACATAGTTTCCGCATTTCAGAAAAAGACTGTCATATACACATAACAAGAGATGGTAAATACTTTGAAAGACAATGAGTTTTGTTTGCCATAGTGTGTGAATGCCTTTTGCAAAATATGTATTTCACTGAATCTTTTAAACAGAGTTTGTATATGCTTACACACAGAATGAGAAAGAAATCAAAATTTGATATCTAGTATCAAAATGGGTACTTTTCCGTTAAATAAACACCATGAAAACTTGGCGATATTTCTCCAGCAGTGCAGAGCGAAGCTTGGGACCTTTTTTTTCTGGCAACCCTTGCCTGTTGATGCGTAGGGCTGAGCATTTGTGTGGAATGAAAGCGTACTATGTCTGTTTTGTATAAGGCAAAGTTTAACATCCATAGTTATATTTATTTTAGTTTTTCGTGGAGTTCATAGATTCTGATCTTTGGGATATGAGTGGTAAATTTTTTTTTCCTTTTTTTTCGTCTGTGGATTTTATTTGCTGGTTTTCTGTAAATTTCTTTTTATTTGAAATGGTGGTTTTTAATTAATTATTTTTTTGTGTGTGTGTGCTATAATTTTAATTACAGTAGCTTTAGTTTTAATGTATTGTTTATTTTAATACATATAACAAGAATTTGATGAGTATTGGTTCATTTTTTTTTAATAATTATGAATTTACAGGAAATGCCAATGAATGAGGAAGATTCAATAAAGTTTTGTCTAGGAAGAGTTTGGTGAAAGACGGATTTTGTAAAAAATGAGTGCTTATCTTACAAAACACTATGATTCTGAAAAAACAAGTGCCGGCTATGTCGCAAAGAGTGATGTCAAGCTGTAATGGCTAAATAATGCTCCAGGCAATTTAGCAAGACATGGGAAAAAGGAGCAATTCACCTATACTGAACATAATCATGCTTACTTGATTGACATGATTACTTGATTCACCTATACTAAACATAAACATGCTTACTTGATTGCTTGAGACTGTTTGAGCAAGACTAAGTTTTTTTTTTTCAGAAATATGAAATTTTACCTCCACAGGTTTCGTTTTATGTGATATGAAATGAAATTGTATATTTTTGATAGTGGAATTATTAGATCCTGCAGGTGTAATGCTGGAATTCGAAGTGGTAATTGGTTTGAAAATTCACGAATAGTTCTATTTATGTTTTCAGGGTATAGAAAATGCTGAATGCATTGGGTATAGCAGGAAAAATCCTTGCAGATGATTGGTGAATAAATAAACTTGCAAAAAAAAATTTCCACGTGTAATTAAGCCCTCGCCTAAAAAAAATGTTCCTATTTAATAACCCCCCCAAAAAAAACAGAGTTTAGATTACGGAAAAGCACCTCAAAACCGATACTACCAGATACACTCATGTAATTAATAACAAAATAAAAAAGTTTTGGAATTACAATAATACAAAAAATTACTTACTGTGTGTTTCATGAGTTTAGTTACAGAACCATGGAATGACTTCATAACAGCTTCTTTTTGCTTTTTAGTACTGTAAATAAAATTAAAATATAGATGCATATGCACTAATTATATACATGATAGATAGTAAATTATTTTAGATGATAAGCATCGTGTGAATGTTAAATTGTCAATTACAGTGATGGTAATCACATAAAAAAATATTAGTTGAAAAGAAAGAAAAAGTCAAGGAACAGAGCAGAGATTGCTAAAATTGATTAGTTTTTAGTTTTTTTAAGATTATTATCTCGCAACCCATGAGAAAATAATGTCTAGTGTAAAAATTATGCGCAATGCATAAACTTTTTACAGATAAAAATTTTCAAATAAACTTAAAATGAAAAAATCTGATGTGTCCAACACATGACTTCCTTGCACGTCTATTAATTCAAAAATGTTTTTTACGCACTTCCTCTAAACTTATTTGTTTGAAAGAGATAAAATATCAATAATAGTAAGGTATAGCGATTTCTAGCCAAATATTTCGATATCGCCAAGTTGAGTTCAATTTGAAAGATTTCCTTCTGACACTTTATTTGGCGATATTTCACCAAAAGCCGACAAACTTGAGATAGTTTGCGAGATTTTAGGGATAGCCAAAGTAGTCATTGACCACCAATGACTTTCAATGAACTGAATGCATCCATACACCTTAATGTATTTAAAGTCATTTGGCTCACCCTGTAAATAAATTCCTAGACGATTGCTGTCAAAAAAGATATTGAAAACAGTTAGATATTATAATATAGTTCTAAATACAAAAGTTCAAAATTCTACGGGTTAAAGTTTTAGAGTTATACAAAATACGAAATAATTTTTGGCACCAAATTTGGCGATATTTCGGCGAAACTCGTCAATGTCGACGACATTTGGCGAGATTTTAAACATGGACCAACAATGACAGATTATCACCAAATTTGGCGATATTTCGCCAAAACTCGCCAAGAAAGATGACAAATGGCGATACTTTGGGCATGGACCAAATGACTGACTATCGCCAAATTTGGCGACATTTCGGCAAAACTCGCCAAGGTCGAGGACAGACGGCGAGATTTTGGGCATGTACCAAACAATGACTGAGTACAATTGTATTATATTGAAGATTTCCATAGACATTAAAGTACTGAAATTCTTTTTGGTGGTCCTGTAAAGAAACTCCAGTAGATTGGAACCAAAAATCGAGATGCACAACTAGATGTTACAACAATCTTACATATGAAATTTCATAATAGTTTTTGAGATTTGAGAGTTAAATATGCACACACGTACACCAAAAGTCGCCAAGCTTGGCGACTTTTGGCATAGTTCTTGAGGGAGGCACGTGACCGTGGTTGGACCATTACCTAACTTATGTGGTAGGACGGTATTGTGCTTGAAATGGATGAATGCCCCTAAAATTGCCATTGACCGTAATGTATTGGAAATCTTTTGAGTGTTCCTGTAGCAGAACTGTAAATGATAAAGACACTTTTTTTAATGGAGAAATTTATTTTCTAACTCTTTACAGCATATATCACTCCTGAGTCGTTTGAAATAGCCCAAAACCTCTAAAAAACGCTTTGATGAATGTCGGCCCATAGAGCGTAATGTATTTCGAATCTTTTAGACGGTTCTGTAGATAAACTGTCTAGTCGAATGGAACCGAAAGGGGAGGTGCACAACTAGATGTTACAACAATCCTAATTATAAAGTTTCAACATTCTACGCCTAATAGTTTTTGAGATATGCGAGTTTAATGAATTTCGGCCCATTGAGCGTAATGTATTTCGAATGTTTTGGGCGGTCCTGTACATAAACTATCCAGTCGAATGGAACCAATAGAGGAGGTGCACAACAAGATGTTACAACTATCCAAAATTTGAAGTTTCGACATTCTACGCCTAATAGTTTTTGAGTTAGGCGAGTTTAATGAATTTCGGCCCATAGAGCGTAATGTATTTCGAATCTTTTGGGCGGTCCTGTACATAAACTATACATTCGATTGCTACCAAAAGGGGAGGTGCACAACTAGATCATAGAACAATTCTAAATATCAAATCTCAACATTCTACGACCAATAGTTTTTGAGATATGCGAGTTACATACATACGTACGTACGAACATACGTACGTACGTACAGACGGCATGGAAAAACTGACCACAATAGACTCGCCGCTGGTCAAAATGAGTTGCAGACGCATTAATATGATCGTGCATGCTAACCTACGATGAGATGCATCGAAAAAATTCTTAAAATTAAATTTAGAGGTAGTCAAAATCGGTTTTTTTTGTCGAAATTTGGCCCCCAAAATTTTTCGGGATCACATAACTTCCTTATACTACGTACAAGGAAGTAAAAATTTGTTTTGATACGGTATAATTTTAATATTATCTTCTCATCTTAGAATGGTACATAAATAACAATAACAAAAAATTGCATTAAATGTTTACACTTAGAAATAAAAGCTATCAATATGAAATGAACACTGCTTCAAAGCAAAATTGTACAACTATATGATAAAAACTTTAACTGAAAATAAATTACAATGGAAGATAAATATGTAACTTTTATTTATAATAGTGTACAACTGTATTGTAATAATTGTTACTACTTATAATCCTGCTTATTTATTCAAGTCTCTACAAGCAAAGTTGTAAAGTGATCAATTACTTTTAGCACTTAAAAGAACAAAAAAAAAAAAAATTACTCCGACACTGCGAAATATAATTCAATATTTTCAAGGCTACTAACTTTTAAATATGAAGATTTGTACAATTTAACTAGGGCCTATTTTTATATGCAGTAGCATTTTCTTTTCATTTTTTAAAGAAATTACATTTTTGTTTTTTCTTATGAATATTATGCAGCAAAATAAAATACTTCAAAATATAATAATTTTAATTCAAAATAGCTAGCTCTAAAGAATTGATTTTATAATAGAAAGTCAAAATTGCTTCCTACTGGAACAACTGTCAGCATGAAAAGTACTCAAAAATATAAATTGATTATTAACAAATCCAATAGTTAATCTCTTGTTTCCTTAAGGGTGTAGTTCAAAGAAATAAGGTCTTCCTCACGGTCCAAGTACATAAATTAAAATAAGCTAATTTCACCAGGGGCTCAAAAAAATTGAGGATGATTCTTTCTGAGCTGTACTACCCACTGTAATAAATGAAACAATGGTGACTTTTATAAAACTTTTGGAAAAAAAAAAATTCTTCCACAAGGAGAAGTGCACAGCAAAAATTTTCGAAAAGTGACACATCCTGCTAAATTTTTGATTTTTAACAATTTTTTTTTTGAAAGTTCCATTATTGATATAGGTTTATCGCTTATTGCAATGTATAGTACAGCTTGTAAAAAGGCATTCCAAAATTTTGAAGTGTATGACGTAATTAGTTGATTTGTATTTATATACGAAAATCATATGGCTTTTTCCAATTACACCGTTAAAAGAAACTTTATCTATGTTTCACAATAAAGAGGTTTATACTTAAGATATTTGAAAGATTGAATAAGACTATTACAGCAATAGTTGAGGTTTTAAAAAAGAAGGAGAAAAAATCTTACCCATATTTTAATATCTTCATAACCAAAAATTTTGCGTACTTAGATTTGGATAAGGAAATGATATCATCTGAAAGGAAGAAACAATGAAGCATTATTAGAACACTTTATCAAACTAAGTTTGTGAAAGCTTCATTTGACTACATGAATAACTTGTGAAA
Source organism: Cheiracanthium punctorium (assembly GCA_038373885.1). Lineage (NCBI taxonomy): Eukaryota > Metazoa > Arthropoda > Arachnida > Araneae > Cheiracanthiidae > Cheiracanthium > Cheiracanthium punctorium. The sequence goes on along the minus strand of JAWZYV010016549.1, from coordinate 35,302 downwards.
ATTGATGCTGTCCAAAGGTTAATACAATGCATTTTGTCTCTAAGTTACTTAAATCAATCTTTTGGGTGTGAATAGCTGTTAAAAAACATTATTAAGCTACTTTATGTTGTGGAAAAAAAAAAAATTAAATGCAACCATGAACTGCATTTAAAAAAAAAAAAAAAAAAAAAAAAAAAATTGTTGGCTTTGCCCGAACTCAGCTCAGTCCGGTGAAATGCACCATCCTGGCTTATTCCGAGTGTAGCTTGGGCAGCAGAAAAATTTTTACTGTATACACAGTCTTTACCTAATTATTCTGTATGTGCTTTTAATCATTTCAAACACTTTCATTTATTTTTATGCAAACTAGATGACAGTATTATAAAGTTTGTTTTAGCACTTGAGTGCTATTAATTTCTGATAAGGATTTTTGTCTATGTAGCAAAATGGCAAACCACTTTTCAACATACTTCAATAACTAAAAATTAAGCTCAAGATGCTCTGAAATTCTTAATTTTAAGGAGCATAAACATGAAAAAAGGAGCAAGGTGGTAGAAATGAGTTTGGGCTCATTTTTTTAAATCCTGAGCCCGAGGTATATTATTTAAGGTAGAGACCGAAATTTCAGCTAATAGATAAATAAAAATCATTGCTAGAGTATCATAAATTTTGCAGTCTGTGTAAATTAAAGACAAATATAATGGTAAACTCTTAATATACTTTTTAATTCTTTATATTCAAGTTTATCAAATAATAATAATGAGTTTATTTCTTCCATGAATAAATATTTTAAAATCTGTTTACAAGGAGTATGTTCAGTACAGGAGAAATTTCTCCCGAGACCAAACACAATCTTGAATTACAGAGCCCGAGCATGTCTCATCTGTACAAGGTGACCATAAAAAATATATATATTACTATACAAAATTACTGCTTTAAAGTGTAGCAAATATGAATCCTATGTTTAGACTCAGCTTATCTGTAATTAAAACCTTGAAAATATTTGTTTGAATTTAAAGCAAAAAAATTGACATAACTTTCTAGTACCCTAAATATCAGGGATGAGATTGATAAGAAAGAAAAAAGTCTGAAAGAATGTGTGAACAACATTTGCGCAATAATACTTATGAATTTCAAGTTCAATAACTATTGTAATTGCTACTGATATTAAATCTATCCTACTTATATACAGTTTTGTCTTAATAAAATAAAACAATCTCTAAAAAATAAAACAATCCAGAAAATGTTTGAAAAATTGAAAAAACTGAATTTTTTTGAAACATTGAAAAAGTCTGAAAATCAGACAAAAGTCTGAAGAACCTCATCCCTGTAATATAAAATTTCTGCAGTTTGTGAGGGGAGAGAGAGGAAAAGAAATCCCCGACCATAATTCTGGCTTACATACTACGGATAAAAAAACTAAAATTTAAAACCTTACAATAGCTTTAGCCTATCTGACTGAAACTACAATAATTATTGATTTATATTAGAGACCATTTTAAATATATGGAAACTCAACATATACCTTTGAGTTCTTCAAACAAAAGAGTCCGGTGTTCCTCAGCCCCTTCTGCTAATACACATTCCAATACACGAACAGTATCATGAGCGAAAGCAAACTGAAATAATAATTAAAAAAATAAATAAAACAGATATGCTCTTTGTTTTACAGCAAACAATCTGAATAATATATATATATATATATATTAAGTATTAAAAACCTACTCACCTCTTTCACACGATTTTTTATGATATTACAAATTTGCTTCAATAACTGACTTTTCTTTTCAGGAGTGCAGTCGTCACTGAAAATAATCATAACACCATTATCAGAAAAGATACAGACAAATGAAGTAAATGAACCAATATTATGCTTTCAAGGTCAAAGTCTGTTTTCGGGACAAAATTGTTTGATAGTATAATGCCATTTTCAAGGAACAAAATGTACTTTAAGCAGGAGTGCAATGTTGGTGGATATCAATTCAAAATATGAATCATGTGCTAAATCAGTGCATCAGTGCTAAAAGGTAATTTACAGTACACTATTAAAACACATTTTACTGCGTACATTTTGAAAAAGTGAAGTAAATGAAGTCAATAAGTCATAAGTCATAAGTCAAAACCACAACATATTTAACATATACATTTATTTTTAAAAATATGGCATGTTGCTCAGAAGCATATAAAATAAAAGTTACTTCATAAAACTATTTGATTCAAACATGTTTGTTTCCCTAGATTCAATGAATCTGATTTTGCATCATTGCTAAGTTTGGTTTGTGCTGCATAAATGGATTATTTTAAGGACAAATTTTGTTCAGATTTAGAAATTCCAGAGTTTGGAAGCCTAAATTGGAGAAGTTCTATTGTAATATACACAGATATACTTTGTTGTGTTTTAAAAACCCCACAAGCATGCAGATAGAAGGGGCGGAGAAATCATGAGGAAAATATGAATATAGCAGAATTCCTCACAAAAAATCTTGATTGTTATAATTTTGTTAACAAAATCTAAAAGGGAACAGATCCCATGCTAGAACTGCACCTAATCTTTGTTACGGACATAGCTAGCATGGGACCTATATAGAAATGCTTACTCTGAGTATTGTGGAAATGTTTACAATGTTTAAAATTTAAAATGAAAAGCAAATACTCTTTGAAGCACAATCATTGCTCAGCACAGAAAAAGTGCAACCATTGCCATACTTGATTTAACTACCCGCAGCATGACAATTGATCGAGCTTTCTGTGCTGTTGTTTCAAAAAACTTCTGCTGCTGCATAGCAAGTGAGTAGTGATTCAATCGACCATCATACGGATTTAGTAGTTAAATCAAGTATTAACCCTCCAAGCGGCTGAGACGTAAAATCCCGTTTACTTCATTCCAGTTTTCGCTGTAATGCATCTATTAATTAAATTATTTATAACACCAAGGCATCATAAAATATATTTCTATATTAAAGCTTATGGATATTTTAGGAGTTAATTTTTAATAATTACAAATCTTCCTATCAAAATTTTATTTTTTAAATAATTTTAAAGCTGCATGAAAATTTTGCAGTGAAAACAACTTTACATTCTTTGCCCATTTCCAAGACGCTCAGAGGGTTAAAACTACTGGACTTCAGTGTTAGGGCCATTTTTGTAGTCTATCCAGTTGTTTTGCTATATTGATGCACTTCACCACATTCTCCTGTTTTCAGCAGATGCCAACACTGATAAAAATAATTCTTACATCAATTTTACAAATAATCAATTATTTTTATTTTAAATTATGAGCTAAAAAGTAAAGGACTCTTGTGTAACTCTGTAACTCTTAAGCAGAGGAATTAGAGTATTTAGTCAGTAGCCCAAAGGATCAGTGACCATTTTCTACTGGTCCATTGTTAATTAGTCTAATTAACTAGACCACTGTTAGTTTCGAGCCTTGCCCTTAAGTATTTGATTCAAATCAAATGAAACGGTGGGTTAGAGGATTTAAAAAAAAAAAAGTGTCATAGTTACCGTCTAAGATCTTCCCAATACATTTTTAAAGATTTTATCATATCATAGGTCCCCTTTTCTTTCTGCTTTCTTAGGCGCCTTCTCTCTTTGAACTTAAGTTGCTCTAGTTTCACCTTTTTTGAAGGTGAAGTCTCACCATCTTCTTGTTTCCGCTTATTTGACTTTTTCTTTGGCTTATCAGAATCATTCAGTCCAGTCTCTGCATTATTGTTATTTTTAGAAAAATTGTTTTCAGTTTTCTTGGGCTTGAATTTTGGTTTCTTTTTCTCTGACTTTACAGCATTATCTTGTTCAATATCGGCACTCTTATTAAATGAGTTGCTTTTGTTTTTCTTGAATTTATTATGTTTTTTCTTCATCTTCCCTTCATCCATTGCACCCTGCTTTATTTTAGACTCTCCATTGGCAACATGTGTCTTCTTCTGGAAATCCTAAATGAGTCAAATAAATAAATATTAAAATAAATAGAAGATAAATGCACATGTAAATTTATATTTTGTTGTTGTTATCTGTGATGTAGCATGGGGGGAATGTTGTATGCTGAGTGTTCCCTGAATGTTAAGAACGCAGTTTGATAATTCAAATAATTATTATACTTTAAGAATTAGTAAAATCTTTTTTCTAAATTTTAATTTTGCATAAATTAATTTATTGTTTTGCAACATACAATTGTGAAAAAATGCATGTTCAACTACTATACTTTAAGAATTAGTTAAATCTTAGACATAGATACTTTTAACTATAATCTTTAGAATTTATCATTGAATTTAAAATTATTGTTTACTCAATTTAAAAAAGATATGTATATAGTAGTATTGCTTTTGTAACTAATTGGGAATTTTTTTCACAGTAACTTTAGTTTTGTTTATGATGCACTTTTACTAAGTTCTTTCTCATAACTTTTAATTTTAAATACTTTTTTTTCTGTTTCTTTTTAGTTGAGTTATGACTATTTTAACTGTACTAAAATGGCTTTAGATTTCCTTATACTATTCCAACTAATCTATAAAGAATGAAAATTTAATTGGATTTAGAATAAATTCTCTGATTTATTTATTTTATGAAGTTTAGCTAGGTAAGCATACAATATCAATGATAATTAAATAAATACTATTATTTATTTGAAAAAATTACAATTTAATAATGCAGGGGAAGTTGGATAAACAATAGGCATAATTTGTCTAGAACAATATAAAGCAGCTTCCACAAAATGATAATGTGTATTAGGTCTTAAAGGTGTACATCAGAAAGTTATAATTTAAACATAAATTTCAACTATTTTCAAATATAAGAAACATTGAAAAGGGATAATTTTTTTTTCTGAAAAACCTGGAGTTATGAGGTATATCAGAAAAGTTTTACTCCTGAATTAAAAAGAAAATTATATTTAAAAAAAGCTGGGAAACAGAGATAGATTTTTATAAAGGAAAAATATCTTAAAATGTCACAAGAGGGAAAATGCAAACCAAATATTGGTAACTTTTAAACCAATAAGATAAACCACTCAAATAAACTGGTGTCAAAACAAATTTTTTTTTCTTCATGTATGTTTCAAGGTGGACATTATGACTTTAAAAAACTCTTATTTTACTTACACTTTTCTTCTTGTTTTTTGGCAACTTCCATTTTCCTACACCTTTAGTTTCTACTTTCGTCATACTGATTCACTTTTATTACTTTGTGATCAACCTAAAAACAGTAAATCAATATGAACACATTGAGCAGTCTGAAAAGGGGTCTTAACTTACACTTGTTGACCATTTAAAATTTTAAAAGAACCATTCAGTACATGAAAAATTAAAAAGCTTACATATTTCCGAAAATATTGACCACTGTGCACTTCACATTTCGGATATTTTTGTCCATTTCTTTAATGCAGTCATTATCAAAAGCCTTTATTTTTGAAAATGAAAGGACAAAATTTTACAGTTGACAGCATTGGCACACCAATTTTTCTCTTTTTAAAACACAGAATGGTCACTGATTGATTGTGTCAATAACTGGATAATTAAAAAAAAAACACTTAAACAAAATACCAGCAAATGTGATGCTGAGAGTGAAATAATTTTTTGGACTTTGCAATTTCATTTTGATGGGCAGATATCACTCTGAGATGGCAAACTAGTTGTAAGCTGAAGGCAGCTAGTGGATTTAAAAACTACAACTAAAATAGAATTCTATCCAGAACTTAAAAACATTTTTTTTCAGGGGAAAGAGGCAAAGTTTGAATAGTAGTTGGGGTCATTCTCATATAATCGTAAATTTTATGCCTATGTCTAAAAAAATGTCATTATCAAACTAAGCATACTCGTCACAGATGTTTAAAATTTTTCTTAATAATTAAAAAAAAAAAAAAAAAAAATCAATACCTAAAAATATTCTAAAAATTGTAACTGTCACTAGCAAGGCATGTCTCAAGCTTCATACTTTATCGTTTGAACCTTAATCAAAAAAACTTTAAAACAAAGACAACAATTATTGAAGTAATTTCATATATCTATTTTCGATATACAATAAAACCTTTATAGAATGATATTCGATACAATGATAAATCCCTCTATAACAACAAAATTTTACTGTTCCACGGGATTTCTATTCAATATAATCTAGAGGTAGCTGCCATTATCAAGGTGTGTGAAAGGGTTTTTTTCCCTTTTTTAAGCTGTCTACTAAAAGATTTCTGTCATAATTGAACTATTAAAAAGTACAGGACCACATGTTTTTACAACCAGACTGTTTGTTTTAGTTTAAGTAATTAAACATTATTTTGTTGTTTTTTCTCCCAAATTTATAGTGGGTGTACTTATTTATATGTTCATTACTACTGAAACACATAATAAATTTAAATGCGCTGTATGATTCATAAAGAGCTTTGGCACTACATTCAAAGTGAACATCACATTGACTTTGCATTGTTATAATTTAGCCCTTAATAGTCTTAAGGTGAAGTCCTAGTAAGGAACAGCTCCTATATTCTCTATGTTACATTCATATTTGGACCAGTTCATTTACAAACTATTTTGTATAAAGACTCGAAATTTGGTGAATAGGTACAAAAATGATCATTTAATAAAATGGCAAATTAAAAACACAAAAACAGAGCCATTTGAATTTATTTTTCATTTGAAATATTTATGATGTCAATGCCTCATTCTCTCGATGGCACATTTTTAAAAAATTGAAATGAAAATTAATAATTGTACTTATCATTAAGAGAAAACAAGTTTAACTTTAAGACAGTATAAGCCCAACATAACACACACTGAATTAATACTGAATATTGTTGAAATTTATAATAAATTAAATGTCTTAGTTGTGATTTATATTCTTTTACAAGAAATATTATTTACTACATAAAACTGCATTATATCAAGCTTATACCATACTTTATCGGTTTTCCTATAGAAAAATTTCAAGAATACAGAAAATAACAAATAAAATATGTTTTAATTATTATTCAAAACAAAGGCTTTAGCAAAATAGCCAAAATGTCTTGTTTCATTTTTGCATAGTCATTTTGCATTTTGCTAAAAATGCGACCGTAGCGGAAACCCTGTAACAAACAAAAGAAACATTCATTCAAATAAGGTGAAATATCATTACCATTGAACAGGCCTGGATACACCCACCAGGAACCCGGGAATTTTCCTGATGGGACGGTAACTTTAATATGTATTGTATTTATATATAAACTTATGTACAGTGATCGATCTGAGATTTTTTTTCAGAAGTAAAAATACTCCTAAACCTTTTTAGAAGGAATATTTTCCTATCTACAGGAGTAATTAATGCAATGAACAATTATGCTACATTTTCAAATGCATAATTAAATTGCATTTAACACATAAATTCTATATAATAACTGATTACACATTCTAGGTACACTGTTAGTGTTAACTGTAAATTTCACTGTTTACATTAAAAGCTATCGCAGATTTCAGAGAGTTGTCTGTAAATAAAAATCATTTTCCAGGGGAAATCTCGCCGTAATCACCGGTCATAAAATGGAATTTTATATGGAAAAGCAACGCGTAAAAACTTGCATTCCGAAATTCTTAAGGCGTATTCTAAATTTCTAAGGTGTAAAATATGCATCTAAAGGCGTTATCCCGATCACTGCTTATGTATGATGTGTACATGTGTTAAAAGAAAATATAAGTGGGCCGTCGTTGACATGAATTTCCAAGGCCAGTGGGATGGGTATCCGTCCTTGCCATTGAATCTTAAACTTAGATTGCAATTTTGTACACAGGATAGGTGGTCCAAAACATTATGTCAAAAATGTAAAGGGTGCTAGAGGGACCAAGATGGTTGAGAATCACATAGCAATGTGGGGGTCGAAAATACGAAAATGTCACCATTATGTACCTGCTAATGATCACTAACTGTTGGTCTAAATTCTTCATCAAGTTTCATAAACAATGAGCTTTTCTCGGAGACTTTCATCAATGAAACAAAATAGAATTTGGAAACTATCAGTTTTAGTTAAGTGCTTTCTGTAAAAAATGAGTTCGTTTTTGACAAACGACAGGGTCGGAAAGTTCATTGGGGAGTAATTCAGTTACCGGGTGTCGCCTATTTTTGGCGACTTTTTTTTCTCTCCAACACCCGCTACTTGGCGCTTTTTTTTTGTCGCCAAATTTTTCACGTGTGAAACACCATTTTAGAATACGATAAAATAATACAACATGTTGAGCACTGTCAGGAAATACAAATTACTTTAACACATTAAAATTCCACAGATATTCCACTTAAAAAAAAAAACAATAAAACAAAATACACCATCCATACTTAACACTAAACATTGTCAGCAAATTCAGTAACAGGCAATTAAAAATGAGCAAACAGTAAACCACTTTTAACTAAAAAAATTTCAGAATATTAAGCAATCTAGTTCTACAGCTATGTAAACTATGCAACCAGTGGACCGTTTTTAACTAAAAAAACCTCAGTGGATTCAGCAACCTAGTAGTACAGCTATGTAAACTATGCAACCAGTGGACCGTTTTTAACTAAAAAACCTCAGTGCATTCAGCAACCTAGTTGTACAGCTATGTAAACTATGCAACCAGTGGACCGTTTTTAACTAAAAAAACCTCAGTGGATTCACCAACCCAGTTGTACAGCTATGTAAACTAGGCAACCAGTAAACCGTTTTTAACTAAAAGAACAACAGTGAATTAAGCAACCTACTCATACAGCTAATGTAAACAGGGCAAACACAGGCCCGTTTTCAACTCAAAACAACATCGGTGGATTAAATAACGTACTTATACACATTTACAAATCACATTGAAAACCTTAAGCAATTGCAAAAATTCTTGGACTATATTCCGTATACGGTGCTTTGTTTACATGTCAATGGTTTGTTTACAAATCATTGGCGAACAATCTGACGCGAGAGTGAGCGATGCACCGCTAACTGCCGGTGGTAGTTGTGACTGGCAACCATAAAGAATACGTGTTTCGTCAGGTTTGGGAATTTGAAATTGTTTGCGTTATTGATGGAAGGGAATGAAATGTGTTATGTTAATATAAGAAAAGAATTTGTGTGTGTTTGTTAGAAATATAGTACGTTATAAGCCGGTGGGTGTTGGGGACATTTCTGAGCGGTTATTAAAAAAAAAAAAAATAGAGGTAAGTGCTCTTTTTTAACGAATCTTTGCAATGTTTAAGGTTTTTAATGTGAATTTTAAATTGATATTTGAAGTGTTTATGTTTTCGTAAGTGCTATTTACGTGCTATTCTAATCATACTGACTTTATAAGAGGTGTACAACTAGGTTGTTTAATCCACCGATGTTTTTTTGAGTTGAAAATGGGCCAGTGTTTGCCCAGTTTACATTAGCTGTACAACTAGGTTGCTTAGTTCACTGTTGTTGTTTTTTTTTAGTTAAAAACGGTCCACTGGTTGCGTAGTTTACATAGCTGTACAACTAGGTTGCTGAATCCACTGAGGTTTTTTTAGTAAAAAACGGTCCACTGGTTGCATAGTTTACATAGCTGTACAACTAGGTTGCTGAATCCACTGAGGTTTTTTTAGTAAAAAACGGTCCACTGATTGCATAGTTTACATAGCTGCACAGCTAGGTTGCTGAATCCACTGAGGTTTTTTTAGTTAAAAACGGGCCACTGGTTGCCTAGTTTAGATAGCTGTACAGCTAGGTTGCTGAATCCACTGAGGTTTTTTTTAGTTAAAAACGGACCACTGATTGCCTAGTTTAGATAGCTGTACAACTAGGTTGCTGAATCCACTGAGGTTTTTTTAGTTAAAAACGGTCCACTGGTTGCTCATTTTTAGTGGAATATATGTGCAATTTTAATGTGCTGATAGTGGAAAATGGTTGGCGACAGTCGCTGGAGCTTGGCGGCCGCCAAGCTCCAGCGACTGTCGCCATGTTTACATGGGGTGGGCACCGGCTTGTATGATTTTACCAAATTCTTTATAAAAAACACTTACCTTTATCTAAAGAAACTCCTGAAAAATATCCAAAACGCACAAAACCTAATAACATAACACCAAAACGCTTTCTTATACTAACTAACCACAAAACCAACATATACTAAACACAAAACCAACATATACTAAACACACCAAACATCAATAACACAAAATAAGAACTGACTCACCGATTTGAAATTGCCTCGTTTTATAACCTCGTTTTACCGATTACAGTTAAATTGCCTTAACCAATCACAAAATCCCTTTACCAAACATCCTGGTATCGTTTAATGAACCCACCGAGCATTTTTTCATTAAACTACAGCATCATCCAACACCTCAACTCAATCCACACAGGTTACAACGGACATCGGACTCTAAAGCTAAAGTAAACAAACTTTCGACCAACCTCCAATCTTGGCGACTCATCGGTGCTTGACGAGGACACCCGGTAACCGAATTATCCCCGTTCATTGTTACTTCAACACTTCTTCCAAAGTGCTTATTAACAGGTACTACATGAAGACGACATTTTCGACCGCACATTGATATGCGATTCTGAGCTGTCTTGGTCCTTATACTAACCTTTACATTTTTGGCATATAGTTTAGAGCCAGTGACCACCCTCTATATAACCATCATTTTTTCCTCATCTCTAGGATACAATCAAAGATAAATTGGACTATATTCCGTATACGGTGCTGTTTACATTTTGATGTTTTGTTTACAAATTGATTTGGCGTTGGCTCTGGCGCCGTCATGGGCGATGCTCAGCCGGAGTGAAGTACCCTGCCGGTGATTGTTTAGACTGGTAACCAAAGAGAAACACGGGGTGTTTTGAAGTATGGGATTTTCATTCAGTGCTAATTGAATGACGATAGTTGCTTGTTTGTGGCTGGTGATAGAGTGGATTCAGTTAATGTTTGATTTTCCTTGTGGCTTTGTTTTTTACGGACTCTTTATCGTAGGTTAGTAAGCGTATCGGGGAATTTCGTCGTCAGTATTTATGTGTGGAATATGGAGTTTTTTTATGTTTTGAAAGGAAAAGGAGTGTTCTTTTGTGTGTGTTTGATAGAAATATGGTGTGAATTTAGAGCTAAATAAAAGAAAGCATGCTGGTGTTATGTTATAAGCCGGTGGGTGTTGGGGACATTTCTGAGCGGTTATTTAAAAAAAAAAAATAAAGGTAAGTGCTCTTTTTTAACGAATCTTTGCAATGTTTAAGGTTTTTAATGTGAATTTTAAATTGATATTCGATGTGTTTTATGTTTTCGTAAGTGCTATATACGTGCTATTCTAATCATACTGACTTTATAAGAGGTGTACAACTAGGTTGTTTAATCCACCGATGTTTTTTTGAGTTGAAAATGGGCCAGTGTTTACCCAGTTTACATTAGCTGTACAACTAGGTTGCTTAATTCACTGAGGTTTTTTTAGTTAAAAACGGGCCACTGGTTGCCTAGTTTAGATAGCTGTACAACTAGGTTGCTGAATCCACTGAAGTTTTTTAGTTAAAAACGGTCCATTGGTTGCTCATTTTTAGTGGAATATATGTGCAATTTTAATGTGCTGATCGTGGAAAATGGTTGGCGACAGTCGCTGGAGCTTGGCGGCCGCCAAGCTCCAGCGACTGTCGCCATGTTTACATGGGGTGCGCACCGGCTTGTATGATTTTACCATAAAATTTAACATGCATGCCATAAAACTTATTTTAAGAGAGCTTGAAAGCTTTCTGAAAAAATGATAAAAATTACCATTATTACTACAAGAAATTTCGAAGTCTGAAATCAAACCTTTCAGAAGAATTACTCAAATTCAGCAGCGTTTGAAAAAAGTCCGCTTTCTTGAATTACGAGATTTCGGGAGAGTAATTTCAAAGTAATATTTTTTTTTTTTTGAGGTTTTGCACACTTAACGTATTATCCCGGCGGTCTGCCAAGACGAGCGATTTTTTGCCAAGATAAATGCCGGACACATGAAATTACTGATGGTCCGGAATAAGATTGGCAATAGTTTGCCAGCACATTTGAATAAAAAATAGTTTGGCGAGAATGTGTGTGCGCGTGACCGCCGGGATAATACATAAGTACCGTATATTCTTAATAGTTTTCGTGAGTTACAATTTGACAAGGAAAGGGGGAAAAATAAGTAAGGGCTCTCACTAAGCAGTGAGAACTTAATCTCCCACTAATAAAATAAGAATGAAATATGATGAAACCTAAATCAAAATCCATTTAGGAACATACGGAAAACAATTTTGTTCATTCAAAATTACAAATACGTTCTATCAAATATTATAAATAACCTACACTTACTTGTGAAAATGAATTTTTTACTAAATTTCCACACGCTATTATACGCCAACACGTTGCCAGAGATTGTTTGTGTTTAGATGCAATGTGCAAGGGCACAGAAACGTCGGTATTTCATTTCTTTGCTAGAGCACCGTTTAAGCGCTTGTTAGTAGCATTCCCTATACTATAATAAATAATATACGATAGAGAACGGATTACATCTCACGAACAACAAAAATTATGTAAACATATTAGTTAAATCAGAAATACTTATTTCGTTACAGAAAAATTTGGTATAAAAGAATTTTACCCTGTAAAAACTCCTGCTTTGTTTTTTATGTTAAATAAATTAAAATTGTAGTGGCAACAGGTAAGATAGTGACCTTTGACGAGAAAACGTGTTCAAGTTGAATTTGCCGGAAAAAAAAATAAAAACTATCAGCTGTGGGTACATTTAATTTTGTCACTGAATCTTCTCATCTATCCCTGTCAATATTGTTTTCATACTATGTACGGCTGTATAAATTATTAACTAATTAAATGCTTATCGATTTTTTTCTATTAACAGATGAGTTTATAAACAAGGAAGTTGCAAGAAGTTATTTGTCGTTTCCATTTATTTAATGTGTTCTCTTACTTAATAAACCTTTTTTTAAATGTAAATACAATGTTTTAAACTTTAATTAAAATAAACTGCTTGACTGAATTTAGTGTTCATTTTGGGGAAAACAAATATCACTAACAATATTTACTTACTTGTGCGGAGTAAAGGGTTGATTGTAATCGCGAAAAACTTCGGTGTTTAGACTTTTTCTATATAACCCCTCATAACAGTAAATTTCACTATGCAGGAACATTGAATTGTAGTAAACAGAATGAAAATTTAACACTTTGACTACGAACGGGACACCTGCATCTCCGTGTAAGTTTAACTAATGCAACTGATGGGAGGTATCTATCCCACCATTAGCTTTCTGAAGTGTACGTATAATTAACGTACGTTAACCTATCATTAAATAAACTACGTTATAAATTCAACATATGCAGTGATCGATTTGCATAGGTGGGAGAATCCTGTGTGAAAATCTTGCAGTAGATTATAATTTATATTGAGAACTAATTCACTTATCTCAAATCACCAATTCATAAACATTTATTTACAGGAAAAATATCGAACGTCACTGTCACATTGCTCTCGGAATTCCTTAAACTTTTGCAGATTTTAGAATTTTGTGGATTTTGGGTCATAATAGGAAAAAATTATTCTATTTCCTTCTCCATTCCTCAGCCCCCTCCCCCCACCGACGATGATAATAAGTAAAAAAAGGGAAGCAAATTATATTACTTTATCAGAATCATAATATAAAAATACAGAGGAATAATACTATGGACAAAATTATGAGATTATATACAAATTTTTAAACTTTTGTTGAATAGTAAGGATGGAAGACTGTTGTTCTAGGTATAGTTTTAATATTTTCTCTTCTGTAACACAGCTTTGCTGCTCAACAAATCTTAGACAGTGGAAAAAGCACATATTTTTTACAGAAATTTAAATATAAATTGATTTATTCTATAACATTTTGAAGCTATGTTCTTTTACTGATTTAAAAAAAAAAAAAAAAATGCACTAAGGCTTATTGCCAGGGTTGTTATGATTTTGCCCAACCCGAAAAACCCCGGTGGGTTTATAAAAAAAAGCCCACTTAAAAAAACCCAACTGGGTTTTTTCAAAATTTCAACTTTAATTACATAGACAATACATCGCTTAATATCAGTACACTACTTGTAAAGTTTATGAACAGCTCCCTACCTCCCCCACACCACCACTACCTGAGGGAAAAAAAAAATAAAAGTAAATCTGACTTCACATAGGCATTCTAGAGTAAATTTTTATGCCTATCTGTATTAAAATGAATAAGGATTTTTTAAAAATAAAAAAATCATGTTGTAATTAAGCATTAGTATATGACTGTTAAAATTATTACTAATAGTCAATTTATCTAAGAGCAAACCATGATTGGGGTTGTTATTGTAATTGATTTATGCATTTTTTCATGCATGATTAATAATAGTTATTAGTTATTACTATTAAATTAACCACTTTTTATTTATAATTGATTTTTGTGATTAATCAGTTTGCTTTAAGTTGTATTTAGTAATAAGCAAATTTTTTTCAAATATTCTGAAACCCCATCCCTTCTGATAAAACCCCTGAAAAAACCCAGTGAGTTGGGTTTTTCTGAAATGAAAAACGGGTTTTTAACAGCCCTGCTTATTGCACATCTCCCAAAGCCTAAAACAAACAATTATCACATGCAATTGGCACCGAATTTTTTAATCAGCATCAGCTGAAGAGAAAAGTGAGTCTGGACTTCTCTGAAGTCTCTCTTCCAGGGTTTTATTGGGTATTTTTGGGTTTTATTAAGATTTTCTTATAGTATAACACTTTTGGATTTAATTTTATAGTTTTATTTCAAATCGGAATAATTTTAGTGTAAAAGAAAACTCATTACAAAATAATAATTAAAATATAAAAATAACTTCAACTTTAATGCAGTACTATCTTTTTCTGCTGGCGTTTATAAAGGGCTCCTAATTTGTTTTATGACCATAGATAAAAGTATATTATTGTTCACTTAGAAAAATATGTTGTTTTTGATTGGCTGTTTTCTATTACTTTTTAAATTTATGAACTTTTAATTTTTTTACCTTTATGTTTTTTAAGTCATAGTTATATTTTCTAGTTAGAATATAAGTCAGTAAACCCTTTGCAGGCCAACTTACTGCAGAACTACTATTTATTTAATAATTTTCTTTATAGTTATTCATTTTTGCTTTAAATGTATATTCTTTTTACTTTAAAAAATCTAGAATTAATATGTCTGATATTAAATCCCACATAAACAATGTATAATGAATCAGTTTTACATTTCTCAGTACTAAAGTAATGCAGCAACTAATAGAATACAGGATGGTTTCCTGAACCTGAATTCATTCTTGAGATGCATGCTTGTAAGCTGTAAGAGAGACATGTCCCATTCTTCTCTTATCTGGGAAAGGATTTTTTTTTTGTTGTCACTATACTGATAATTACATATTTTATTAATATTTAAAACTTATTATTAAAGAGATAAATTACTAAGTTATCCCTGCCTGCATTCTACACCTGTTCATTTCAAAACAAATATTGCAGATAGATTAGCTCAAGGTATTATTTTTTAAAAAGGTTATTATTCTTTATGTTGAAGTTGGAAAAATAATTATAAAAAAATTAAACTGGCATATATATATTTATCTAATATAATGCATTAAGTTATGTAGGTAATATTATATGTATTTAATATCAAATGACAAATGATTTAAATGAAAGAAAGGAAAAATTTTGATAATTTTTAATAAAACCCAAAAAAACCCATTTCTGTGTGGGTCTTATTGGGTTTGTGGGCGGGTCCGAAACCCTGCTCTCTTCTCTCTTTCCCCCCCCCCCCCCCCAGGTCCCTTTCTCAGGCTTTGCAGTTTTCTCTTTTCTGCTTTTGTTTTCGAACCATGCTAACTGTGAAGGCTCGGTGGTAGATTTCATTCTTCTAAGTTTCTATTTATTTTTAATCAAGATCAGTTTTGAATAGGTTATAATTAAACTTTTTTGATAATTTAGAAACAGAAATAAACTAAAACTTTGCCTATGCTACTGACTACTGACAAACATAAAAAAAAACTACTAAAAATATACACAATTACTATTGAAAAATCTCATTGAGGGTTGGCAGCTCTGTATTATGAACCTTCTCCTGGAATTTTTATTTTTGTTAACAAAATGAAAATGATGAATTCCTGAAAAATTCTTCCTTTTCACCTTTCGGGCCCCCTTTGAAATTTTTTTCTGGGTATGACCCTGTTTTTTTTTATCACGAAGTAGACCCAGACATTTTGAACAGGGTTCTCACTCACCTTATAAAAAAAGGTCTGTAAAAAAGTGTAAAGGAGCCTTAAAAAGCCCCCTTTTTTTTTACTCGAAAAGGTGTAAGAGCCTAAGTTACATTGATGCTTGTTTTTAGTTCGGGGCAATAACATTATTTTCTCAAGACTTGCTTTAACCCTTTGAGGCGCAACCCTTTCCCAATGCTGAAAAAAGGGGAGCAGTTGCCATCGCTCGGCTTAACTACCAGCAAGAGGGCAGATGATCGAAACGTTCATCGCGTGCCACAGATCTAGAGACCCTTTTTTTAAGACAGCTGGCTGTGCCGCGCAGCCAGCTGCATCAAAAAATGGTCTCTCGATCTGTGGCACGCGATGAACGTTTCGATTGTCCGCCATCTTGCTGGTAGTTAAGTCGAGCGATGGCAACAGCTGCCCTTTTTTCAGCATTGGGCCATCTATCCAGCTGTTCTGGCATTTTTCCATTTTTCAACAGATGTCAGTACCGTTAAAAATAATCATGACCATTTTGTACGGGAAAGTAAAAGTAAAGTAAAGGATAAAAAAAAAAGTTGCTCAAAAGTAAAGGATTCTCGTGGAGCTATGTCACCCGCAACTATTTTTATAGAAATCCAATCTATTCTTCGTGACTGGCAACAGATAAAATGTCAGAGTTTGGTGTTCCCAGTGCGGGAACACTGCGTGTTAAAGGGTTAATTGACCTTTGCATGTTGCATTTTCTTCCAACATTTCCATAGTATTTATGGGCGATCTTTTTCACAGATTAAAGAATGGCTCCCACTGCTGCTGCACCCTCTTTAAATATTAAGGACGATATCGAGGCCAGGGGACGGAGAATTGGTATCAATGCTGTACTTCTCGGGCCTCCAGGGCAGGCAAAGGAACGCAGGTATTGTTTCACATACATGAATAGTTTGACATACTACTACTTTATTGCATTCAATTTTTATCCTTTTTATTTATTTTATCAAAAATAAAACTTGTTGCAGCCTGGTATAATTGAATGAAGAGGTATTTATTATTAGGATCATATTTTCAGAACAGCTTTAGTATGGGTCCTTTTTTGTGCGCTTCTGTTTTGACGACAAAATCTTGTCGCCAACCCAAATTTACCTTGCCGATGCCAATTGTAAACAATATGGCGGATCGGATGGTGCTGGTTTCCGAGATAATTGATCGTCGCTGTTAATTGTGCTATGATTTATTTTAATGGCTTTTAAATATTTTTATGAAAAAGTAAATAATAAACGGATTACAAGCTTACACGTACATATAGATTTAGTTTAATAAAATTTTATTACTTTTCTTTTTACGTGATGGGGATGCTGTATCCCCCCTCAACCCCCCTTCTCTTTATAGTAGAATAATTTAAATAATGCAAACAAATAATATTCTAAAGACAATACCTCACAAAAATAACAAATAAAAAAGACAAAAAATTAAAATATATTTTAGCATTCTGACAAAAGATTACGTAAGCTAAAGTAAAGAACTAGTTTAAATCAAAACAAACAATGCTTATCTCATACCGTGATTAAAATCGCTAAATTATTGCAATATTGAAATGATAAAATCAAAATATCAAATATTATATTAATAACGAAATTATTTGTTGCTCCTACCCTTAACAAATAAACAAAGGAAGTCATAACAAATAAAAACAAACAATGGTTATCTCATACCGTGATTAAAATCGCTAAATTATTTCAATATGGAAATAATAAAATCAAAATATCTAAAATTATTTCAGTGTATAAAATATTAATAACGTATATTGTTTGCTGCTTCTACCCTTAACAAATAAACAATCGAGAAAGAAAATATTAACCTGAAACGTACTATCAAAAGAATGTTTATTCATACAAAACTGTATATAAACAGTCAGTATGAACCTGAACATCTATTTTAAATTTCAAAAATAATTAAATAAAATTTAATGTAAAATAAAACCATAAAGCACACTGTCATCGCCATTTTCCTGAAACAAACCACCAGTTTAGGTTTACCATATCTTAACTTCTGATCATCAAATGGCAGGGGTTACCATAATGGCATCCTTTATCGTGCCAAAGGACCCATACTAAAGCTGTACCATATTTTCTAATCATTTTGATTATTTTACATTTCCTGACTAAGTTTAGAAAAAAAAAAAAATATAGTAAATATGTGAAATTAATCTATTAGAAAAAAAAAAAGTTTAAAACATCTGACAGATTGTAGTAAACACCACTATGCTGACACACTTAATAATATTTTATATTTAGTCTTTTTCGGAATGCTGTCCTTCTTTTCAGTGCCCTTATCACAAAGGGTTCTCCATAAAAATTATTTCTTGAATAAATTCCTTAGATTTCATCAGGTGTTTTCCTTAGCTACAATATGGCTAATCTTAAATCACTTTGGAATTATTTTAGAGTTAATGAAACCAGGGATGAGATTCTTCAGCTTTTTAGCTGATTTCAGCTTTTTGTGTATAAAGAGGAAATCACTTTTTTGTCTTTTTTCTCTGAAAATTCTGTTTTTTCTGTGAATTCCTGATTGTAGTTATTAGTTAACTGTGTGATATATTTATCTCCTAGCATGTTCCTATGTTTTTCTTCTCTTAAAACTTCTTTCACATTAATTAGCTATAAATATCACATGTACAAATTTTTGCTCTCGTATGATTTCAGCTTTTTTGCTCTTTTGCCAATCTCATCCCTGTGAAACAGACATAAATAAAGCAATATGTCTATTGTTTCAACATTTGTTCAGTAGTTTTTGAGCACATTTATAACTAGTTAGACTCGTATTTAGAGCTGATTTCATGCTGCAAAGTGCTCCTTAGCGGACATTTTCTGAACTTAAATTATGAATATTTTCTTATACTTACATCTCATGTAGTGTCCATGTGCAAATTTGAAGGTGATCTTCTCATCCTTTTCAGCTGTAGACTGCTGTTTATAGGGGAAGTTTAATGATAAGAACTGTGTAGTATCAATTGAAAAATATGTGCATTCATTATACGCAGTTTCTCTCATTTTAATACCAAAAATGATGTAATAATGTAATTTTACACTCTCTCCCCATCGAGTTTCCAATATTTTTTATTTGCTCCAGAAATCGGATACTGAACAAAAAACTCCGATTATTTTGTCTTCAAAATTTATTTATAGCGGCAGGGAGAAATTTTTTTTTTTTATGAATTTACCCTCCCCCTTTCTGTGCCATATAAGTTTTAGTACTGTGAAAGAATGCTCTATTTAAGAAGCAAAACAATTAAACAGATCTATTTTTGTTTTTTAACTTGTAGTCTTTTTTTTTTATTATTAAAGAAATTTAATGCATAACCTGAAAAATCTTGTTTTATAAATATTTAAAAGGGATTTACTTTTTATTTATCAATTTCTAAAAGTAATTTAACTTAAAATAAAACTAAAAATCACTTAATGTAAATTAATATTAAATGAATAAAACAGAAAAAAAGCATTAACCCCCCCCCCCAAAAAAAAAAAATAATTCCAATCAAAGGTATCTTATCAAAATAGGTATCTTATTCTTAAATAAATAAAAAAAATATGCATTTTTTTGTGAAAATAATCTACAATTACAGGTATATTAATAAATGTGTCATAGTTAAATTTATTTCCTTCTGCCAGCACTGTATACATAAAAAGAATATTTTAACTGTTTATATTTTAAGCAACATTTTTTATGCACTTATATGTAAAGATATTTAGTTTTTGTAAATTATAAGTCAATTATTAAAAAATCCTTAAATGATGTGCTAAACATGTTTACAATTTATTGTTCTGATGTCATTATATAAAAAAAAAATAAAATAAAAAACACACTGAATAACTAAATACACATTTAGTGCCGGATATCCGTATCCGGCAACCAAAGGAGCTTCGGATATCCGGTATCTGGCAAAATCAATATCCGTTTCATCCCTACTTTTATTATAACCACCCTGTATCTCTCAGTTATTTGTATTTCACTGGTTATTTCAAAATGCCTTGGATAACATTTGCAATTTAATGGTGCATTATTAATAATTAACACAATGAAATGTAATGTCTTATCAAGATTCTTCTTATTTCCCCCTTCTTCCTGTATAGGCTCCCAGATTGAAAAAGGAGTTTTGTGTTTGTCATCTTGCCACTGGTAAGTTTCTGGCTCTTGAATTTCTGTGTATGAACTTCCTTTTTGTGTAGCTTTGTCACTAGAAGTTCTATTGAGTAAATTCGCATGCATAGTTAAAATCTTCCTTTTGTATATTTCAAATTGCTCTTCAGTAGGTGTTTGTAAACCTGGAAAAATATTTATTTTTGGTACAAGAGTTGGTAAAATCATACAAGCCGGTGCCCACCCCATGTAAACATGGCGACAGTCGCTGGAGCTTGGCTACCGCCAAGCTCCAGCGACTGTCGCCATGTTTACTAGTCATTCTAGGCAACCAGTGGTCCGTTTTTAACTAAAAAAACCCCAGTGGATTCAGCAACCTAGTTGTACAGCTATCTAAACTAGGCAACCAGTGGTCCGTTTTTAACTAAAAAAACCTCAGTGGATTCAGCAACCTAGTTGTACAGCTATCTAAACTAGGCAACCAGTGGTCCGTTTTTAACTAAAAAAACCTCAGTGGATTCAGCAACCTAGCTGTACAGCTATCTAAACTAGGCAACCAGTGGCCCGTTTTTAACTAAAAAAACCTCAGTGGATTCAGCAACCTAGCTGTACAGCTATCTAAACTAGGCAACCAGTGGCCCGTTTTTAACTAAAAAAACCTCAGTGGATTCAGCAACCTAGCTGTACAGCTATCTAAACTAGGCAACCAGTGGCCCGTTTTTAACTAAAAAAACCTCAGTGGATTCAGCAACCTAGTTGTACAGCTATGTAAACTACGCAACCAGTGGACCGTTTTTAACTAAAAAAAAACAACAACAGTGAACTAAGCAACCTAGTTGTACAGCTAATGTAAACTGGGCAAACACTGGCCCGTTTTCAACTCAAAAAAACATCGGTGGATTAAACAACCTAGTTGTACACCTCTTATAAAGTCAGTATGATTAGAATAGCACGTAAATAGCACTTACGAAAACATAAACACTTCAAATATCAATTTAAAATTCACATTAAAAACCTTAAACATCGAAAGATTCGTTAAAAAAGAACACTTACCTCTATTTTTTTGGTAAATAACCGCTCAGAAATGTCCCCAACACCCACCGGCTTATAACGTACTATATTTCTAACAAACACCCACAAATTCTTTTCTTATATTAACATAACACATTTCATTCCCTTCCATCAATAACACAAACAATTTCAAATTCCCAAACCTGATGAAACACGTATTCTTTATGGTTGCCAGTCACAACTACCACCGGCAGTTGGCGGTGCATCGCTCACTCTCGCGTCAGATTGTTCGCCAATGATTTGTAAACAAACCATTGACATGTAAACAAGGCACCGTATACGGAATATAGTCCCAAGAGTTTATGCACGGCAGAATTGATCTTGACTATGAAAAATTAACAATTCTAATAACTTGCATTGCTAAAAATTCACGTGCTTTGAAAAAGACACTTACAGGGTTCCCACTGGTCAAGGAAAACCTGGAAAAGTCAAGGAATTTCATTTTGACAAAAGTCAGGGAAAATTGCAAATTTTGACCCAGAACCTGGAAAGTCATATACAGTAGAAGACCCAAAATCCGCACAGCTTGGTTCCAGACCTTGTGCAGATTTTAGAATTTTGCGGATTTTGGGTCATATTAGGAAATTTATTCTATATCCCACCCAGAAAAAAAAAAACAATAAAGATCATATGTTATTTATAATCGGAATCATGATATAAAAATACAGAGGGATAATACAATATACAAAATTATGAAACTATAGTACAACTTATTTAAACATGTATATTTAATAGTAGTTTAGGACTTTGAGATGTTCTAATTATAGTTTTTTTTTTTTTTTTTTTAAATCATTATTTCCTGTTCTGTAACACAGTTTGCTGCTCTACAAATCTGAGATATTTCTTTCTCAGAGCCTAACCTTCATTAAATGTTATTTTGTCAACTTTTTGATCATCCTCACTTGTTACTGTGCCAGAGTTTGTGTCATGTAACCATAATTGAGTGTTAATTATGTCACTGTCAGTCATTAGAAGGATATCAATGTTACCACCAGAGCTCACAAAATCTTAAATTACCTTTTTCAAGTGGGAATAGCTTATTTAGTTTTACTTTGTGGTTATAGTATAGTTTTCTGAACTTGCAGCTGACAGAGCAGACTTCATTGTTTACATTGAACAGACAGTGCGGATTTTAGAGCCTTGCGGATTTCGGGTCGGCGGATTTTGGGTCTTCTACTGTAATTTGGGCTGGAAAATCGGTGTTTGTAAACAAACAACGTTTAACCTTACTTTGGGAGGCTAAAAATATTAAAAAACATATGCAAAGTTCACGTCATAAGCATAAAAAATAGTCTGGATTTTTATCACATGATAGTCTGGAAAACCTGGAAAAGTCAGGGAATTTTTTTTTTCAGAAATTGAGTGGGAACCCTGCATTTAGTATATAGACTGTTTTATTTTTTAGAAAATACAATGCATAATTGCAGGTGGATGGTTTCTTTCAGATATTGTTACAGTAGTAGTTTTACCACATTTTTTCAACCCCCAAAATGATCTTACTTCTTAAAGACCTTAGACATACTTAAGGCATCAGTTTTTCATTCTTGTGTTCAACTTTTGAGTGTTTTCATTTTCTTATGTTATTGAAAAAGTTATAGAAATTTAAGTAGGAACCCCAAATAGTTAATTTCGTAAGTCCCTGTGATCTGCAAATTTAGGAATCCAACACAACGCTTGATAGTGTATGCAGAATCAATATATTTCCCAACTTAAAAATTTAAGCTTAGTGGTATAATGGTTAGCGCATTGTGCTGCTGTTCTATGGGTTCGGGATTCGATTGCTGTGCTGGGCAAGGTTGACTCTCTCTGTCATCACTTGAATGAGTTGATAAAAAAAAAAATGAGGACCAAAGTAAGTTTGTAATGTATAAAAGGGCAAAGGGGGTCACCTGGGTGCAAAGCACCCAGTGATTCCCAAGCTTTCTTGGGAATCACTGGGTGCTTTGCATCTGGCTGAGGCACATGGTTCTGCATCCCATAGCCCATGGTTGCGAAGGCATGGTTGGGCAGCACAGGCCTTAACCCTTTCCCAATTCTGAAAAAAGGGCAGCTGCACAGCCAGCTGCGTCAAAAAAGGGTCTCTAGATCTGTAGCACGCGATGAACGTTTCGATCGCCCGCCATCTTGCTGGTAGTTAAGTCGAG
This sequence comes from Cheiracanthium punctorium, assembly GCA_038373885.1. NCBI lineage: Eukaryota > Metazoa > Arthropoda > Arachnida > Araneae > Cheiracanthiidae > Cheiracanthium > Cheiracanthium punctorium. Next base: position 11,823 of record JAWZYV010016549.1, on the reverse strand, counting down.
CAATGGCAACGGCTGCCCTTTTTTCAGCATTGGACAGTCTATCCAACTGTTCTCGCATTCTTCCATTTTTCAGCAGATGTCAGTGCTGTTAAAAATAATCGTGACCATTTTGTTACAGGAAATGACGTGCTAAAAAGTAAAGGATTCTCGTGGAGCTCTGTCACCCTCAACTATTTTTATAGAAATCAAATCTATTCTTTGTGACTGGCAACTGTCAAAACGTCAGAGTTTGGTGTTCCCAGAGCGGGAACACTGCGCGTTATAGGGTTAACCCTTGTATGGGCTGTTGCATCAATATTTAGTTTAGAGTTAGATATTGTGCTGTTGTTTTTTTCAAATTCGTAATTCAAACTGGAATTTGTTGTAATTCTAGGTGATATGTTACGTGCCGAAGTCGCATCTGGCTCTGATCTGGGAAAAGCACTGAAAAAAGTCATGGATGAAGGAAAACTAGTCAGTGACTCTCTTGTAGTGGATATGATTGATCGTAACCTAGATAAAGAAGAGTGCCGCAATGGATTTTTGTTGGATGGGTTTCCTAGAACTGTTCTTCAAGCTGAGAAGGTAATTTTTGTTTCTTCTCATGTGTAGCTCTTGAAACATTTTGTATTGCATCTGTTACAATTTTATGCTTCATATTGCAGTTTCCTTAAAAGAAGCATTTCACATGATGTCCTTGTATACTGCTTTTGACATTTTAGTACTAATACATTACAAACTTAATAAAAATATTTAAGGATTGATACAGGATGGCGACAGATCATGGAAATCATGGAAAAATCAGGGTGCTTTATCCATCTGGAAAAATCATGGAAATATTGGGGAATTTAATAAAAATATCTAAAAATTTTTGTTTTCATTTAGTGAAAGACACTGTTTTAAGTTGTAGATCAGCATCTGACTTGCGGATAGTTCAATATTCAACTGATGCAGATACTTTACAAATCCAATATTTAAGTGATGTAGGCACTATATGAGTCCAAAACCACAGGTGTTCGGATTCATACCAAGATATGGATCATACAAGAGAAATCAGACATACAATTCATATAGATGTGAATTAATGAATCATATTGAAAAGTAATGATTCGTTACCCATAGTGATCAATTGGTGATTGCCTCTTTTACCAACATGGTAGAATTTTGTGGCATAGTGACCCTTATATCCTTATTTCACTCTGAAGTTCTCTACTGTCACAATAATTTTGATCGTCACCGGATGTGCGACGATCATGGAAAAATCAGGGAACTTTATTTCTGAATTTCTGTAGCCATCCTGTAGAGTACCTAAATCTATCAGTAATTATAAAAATGATTTCTCTATTTTTGAAAAGTGTTAAACCTCACAAATTTTATCAACCTTTAAATAGGTAAAATAAGAGTATTTAGGTTGATCAATTTTATGAACTGTGCAAAAAATTCCAGAGCTGGGGATCAAACCTAGGACTACTGCTCTCTATCACTGAGCTACTCTGGGACGATTCCCAGGTGAAATTTCTTGCAGAAGAACTATTGGTTACAGTAGTTATCACGAAATAATGTTTCATCTGTTCAGTCTGTGGTTGCAGAAGAAGATAAGTGTCAGTGGTTCTTATGTGAAAATTTTCATCATGGAATCATCCCAGGGTAGAGCATCCGCATGTTAAGAGGTAGTCCTGGGTTTGATCCATAACTCTAGGATTTTTCGCATACCTAGTACAGGGATGCCACTTTTCTGCAGATTGATGGATTTCCGCTTTTTATATTTAATTTATTTTTTAATCATTTTGCATCAGCAGCAGAATTTTTCTAAAAATTCCATGGTGTTTGTTTTTTCCCTTTCTTCCCAGCAGTAATTAAGTATTAATTTCCAGCATCTCTCAATTTCAATCTTTTTCCATCTGTCTTAAAAATTAGTATTTTTCCTTTAGCATTCCTTTATTTAAATCAACAATGCTGTAAGAATAAAAATTAACTCCTATTTCAAATTTAAATTATTTATTTCAAAGAAACCAGTAAAGTAAAAACTTCGCAAAATAAAGCAGGTTCAGACATAAATTAAAATGATGTGAAATAGTTAAAGTTGAAACAAAAAATATTTTGTCACTGAGAAATAAAATATTTATGAAAGCAAACAAAAAATGAACTAAATGTTTTTTATCCATACATTACATTTTTCTAAAATAAGCTCTGCTTATTTGCTTTATTTGCATGGGATTTCTTCTTTTTCCGCTGTTTTTGTTTATTCACGCACAGTTTTCTCTTTTTTGCTATTTTATGAGTGGCATCTCTGCTAGTAAAATTGATCAACTAAACACTCCCACTGTTCCTAATGATTTCTCTGTTTAATAAATTTCTATCATTTGGAAAACACACAGAAATTTTTTGATACTTCTTATGAAAATTTTGTACTAAAAGGTTAAATTAGCAATCACCATTATCCATAAGATAACTAAATTTAAAAAAATGATGTTTAAAAAATTATTTAATTTGCAAATAGGTTGTCACTTTTTCTCTCTCTATAAATCTCCAACTTTTATTAAATTTATCACTTTTTATTCATAAATCAAGTGTAATTATCCATACTTTTAAAGTAATTGCTAGTTTTACAGATTTATTCAAACTAAAATTTCTAATAAGTTTTATCATTCATCACTTTCATTATAATAGTGTCCCTGAACCTAAAAAAATAAATAAAGAAAGAAATGACCTCTTATACTTTAGATAGGGACTACTGACTTACAATGAAGTTTTTCCATTTTCCCCCCCCTTTAGTAACCACCAAGAACTTTAGGCAGGAAAAGTTATAAAAAATTAATATTTTGATAAACATATTTTTTTCCAGCTTATTTATTTATTTATTTTAAGTTAAAATGTTCTTTGCTAAAATTTCATACATATTAAGATTACTTTTTATGTTGCAGCTTGATGAATTGCTAGAGAAAAGGAAAACTAAGTTAGATTCCGTCATTGAATTTGGTATTGATGATTCTGTTCTTGTTAGAAGAATAACTGGAAGGTTAATTCATCCTTCTAGTGGAAGGTCCTACCATGAAGAATTTCATCCTCCTAAGCAAGCAATGACTGATGATGTAAGTAGTAATGATTGGGTTATAATAATTTTAATTGCTTTGTGCTGTTGATTGCACCAGGGTTGTACCTCAAGAAAAAATTGGGATAAGTGTTAACTCATAAAGGCATTCCATTTTAAACAATTTCCGACAAGGTTGAAAAGTGTTTGATCAAATGATGGAGGAATATTTAAAAAGTGTAAATTTGAGTCTCTCTTTGATTTTCGTTTGTTGATGCTGAATGTATTATAGTTAAATAGAATGAAAAATTATATTATGTCTTTGATTCTTTTAAATAAGTATACTCTTTTAATAAATTCTATCCTAAATAGGATTATCCAAAAAGTAACTTAGATACTGGGTGATGAGTAGCTTTCATGTGACATTTTTTTTTAAAGTAGGGGCTGTATACATATTAAAATACAAAATTTAATTTTTATGCAGTCCCTCCTTTCCTATCATTTATATTTGAGGAAATATGCTCTGCCCCTAAAAAGGTTTTAAAAAAAAAAAAATCTTTGAGTATAATAGTTTCTGAGATATTTAAAGGTAAATCTGATGACTTATACCACTTTGCCTATTTTGTAAGCATCCGTTTTATGTTGAAAAAAAAAGTTTATTCTAGGGGACAAGGTATGAGAACAGTTCATAAAAGTTAAATAAATCTCTTTCTTGTGAAATGACAAACACGTTGAAACCCTTGTACTTCGCAGGTATAGTTTTACCTGAACTGATTGCTATTGCATTATAAAATTACCTATAATTTAGTCTTTAAGAAACCATTCACTAATTATGACACACTTCCAAAGAAAGGGTTGAGCTGTAATTGAGAATATAACACAGGGTTGCTATTGGTCAGGGAAAACCTAGAGAATTTGGGGAAAATCATAAATTTTAGCCCGAAACCTGGAAAATCACATAATGTGACCTGGAAAATTATTAGAAATCTGTGTTTGTAAACAATCAAGGTTTAACCTCACTTTGAGAAACTGGAAATGTTAAGATATGCAAAGTTGATGTCCTAAACATAAAAAATAGTCTGGATTTTTATGTAACAGTCTGGAAAACCTGGAAACATCCAGGATTTTTTTTTTTTTCCAGAAATTGAGTAGCAACCCTGTAACATAAGAAATGTTGGGGCTTAACTTTCACAAAAAAAAACTGCCATACATACATTACAAGAAGAATTCTAGCTGAAATAGGATTTTCTGATCTCATATGTAACTGTTGAATGACCACTATCATAAATTTTTGGCAGTTGAAAAGTAATTAGATTTTCCTCTCTTGTGAGATTTGTATTTAGCAACACATATTAAAATTTTCATCTTGTTATATCTAGGAAACTATTCCACTTACAGATAGTGAATTTTTTTTTTTTATTATTATTTAAAAGAATTTATTTATAGGGAATTTTTTAAATTTTTTTAATTATATTTTTTTAAATTTTTTAAATTATTATTTTTCAGAGCAATGCTTTACCAAATATATCTGATAGACAAGAAAGGACAATATAAAAATTAAATCTTATATTTTAATATGTATATAGTTCCTTGTGAAGAAGTTGTCCTATTTGAAAGATACTCTTCATTTTGACTAATTTTTTTTTAATTGAAAGTGTGTTTCAATCGCTGGCAATTTAAGAAATTATCCCTTAAATATCTATTTTGAATTGCACATTATGCAAGCAATAAATTTAAGAACTATTTTTATCCCAGTGGCAGATTTTTGTCATTCTTTCTGCAACAAGCTGCAGAAATACAAAATTTTTTCTGCATATCAATATATATTTATGCATGCATGTGCACACAAAGATGTGGATGCATTTAAACATTGTTAATTGAAAATTACCATTACATGAAAGTGGTCTTCAGCACATTTTTCAACTCTGTTGAAGGCAATTTATCTGCAGAGGATCGTTCTGTTTCTGCGGCAATGTCGCTGTGTTTCTGCCGGGGGGGGGGGGGGGATTTTTATTTAGTCTCATATCTGGATAATTATAAATTTTTATGCACTCTCAATGAAATAATTAGTCGCTGAGATTTTATTTATTATCCTGTATTTATTCTCAGATTTTCTGATATTTTTACTGTGCCTTTTTAACTTTTATTTTTAACCTTTAAACACCAGATATTTTGAGTGTTCTTATTATCAGTTAAGAGAGATTTAGAAAAGTTTAGAGACTGGACATGTTTTGTATTAAGGTAGAGGTAGGCCAAGCATATTAAAGATGCGTTTTGTTTTTGTAATAAGATTTTTTAGAATTGCTAAATAAGTTTTTTTTTTTTCTATTTCCTATTCTGTATTATTTTTAATAAATCTCTATTATAAAGTGAATAATTTTGACACTTTATGTGATTAATGAAAAAATAATTATTATTAATGAACAGTTTGAGATCTGACTATATTAAAAATTTTATTTATTTTTGACAGGTTACTGGCGAGCCACTTATTCGGAGATCTGATGATACTTCTGAAGCACTCCATAAAAGACTTCAGGTTTATCATAAACAGACAAAACCTCTCGTAGATTATTATAAAATGAAAGGAATCCATACTTGTATAGATGCTTCTTTGAATGCTGACAAAGTTTTTGAAAATATCAAAAGAACATTCTTGAATGCTACGTCTAAGGATAAAGTGATGTTTTATGGATGAAATTTAGTGAATTGAGTGAATTCACTATACCTCAGTTTCATTTTGAGCATAATATACACATAGCACACTATTTTTAAAATAATTGAGAATAGCATTTTATACGATTTCCTGTATGAGATCTTTAAGTTGTTCTATTTTAATGATTAAGTTGTGTTAATTTTTGTTTTAACATTTTTGTTCAATAAATGAGATTTTTCTTAATGTTTGATGTTTTAAATACTTGAAATTGAGCCATTTTGTTACTTGTATGTTCAGTATAATACTTGCTAATTTTAACATTTGTTCAATTGTTCTTTTAACCCATTTGCATCATACGAGAATATGAAAAGAAGGCTTTTATCACCAAATTTCATTGGCATAGGTCCAGTACCAAACAACAAAGTTGAGCATATGCATACAGCTATGGTGACAGTGACTAAAAAAATTGAGCCAATATGTATGCTAATGATGCAAATGGGTTAACATGTTAACTTGTAAGTTATGAATTGTTAATTAGAATCTTCGAGTATTGTAATAAATTCTTTCATAGTTTGTTTGTGTTATTTGTAATTTTCTATTTAAAAACCAACTTTTTAATACTGAAAGCAAAGTAAAACTTGTATATATAAGTACTTGCAGCTAAAAGTATTTATTTTTGAATGAATATTAATAAAATAGCCATTTTGTTTATAGAAGAATACCATGTTTGGCTTCCGTCTTACTTGAAAAAAGAGATAAATAATATCCTCAAACATTCTAGAGTTTTGTTTTCATGCATTAAAAATTTTGTATCAGCACTGTTAAATATAAATGATTACTGTAATAAACTAAATATTTGTTATTTTCAATTTTTAAAGGGAAAAATGATACTTAAGTTAATTTTATTGTTCTCATTTGTTTATTTTATTGTAAACATAAATCGTACAATACTGTAAAATAAAAGTAAAAATTAAAAAAAAAAGCTGTGTAAGAAATGTTAATTGCATCATTTGAGATTTTTAATATTGTTAATGTATTTTATGTGTACATCAGTGTAGAAGGAATATTGGGGCCAAATCTGTAGCTATGCACCATAATAATTAAATAAATTTATTATAAAGCAATTTTAGATGTGAAATTTCCTTTTGAATAATATTTCTCATTTTAGCCGAGCCTTTCTGTTTTTAAGGTGTTTTCTCAGTTAGTGTGGGATACTCCAATACATTTGTGTGATTTGTGAAGAAGAAAATTTCTGACTGTTTAACAATTTAAATGCTAAGTGCTGTGATACTACTATATGTTCTTATACAATGCAATGTTTAAAAAAAAAGGGTTAAATGGTTAAGCAGAATATAGGGAAAGAATGAAGCTCTAGAATAAAAATGAAATTTATCTAAAATTTAGAAACTTAATAAAACTAAAATTTATAACTTAGGACTTTAAAATTTGATTCTTTATAAAATATTTTTTCTACATTAAATTAAATGTGAAATTCACTCCTCCAAAAATAATAGCTTTGAATACTATCACTCAGTTTTTATGAAACTGAATTAATAAATGTTTTTCATGAATATATTTAAAGTTGTAGTTTGTTCAAATAGTTGTTATAGAGTGATTAATTTTTTTTTTCTTTTAACGGTTTCATTCTTCGTACTGTGTAATTTTTATTTGTTTAGTCATGCAAAAGGGTAGTGCAGTCTCCTTTTTACTTAGGTAGACCAATCTCTAGTACCGTTTCTGCAGAGTATTTATAACTTGCTATAAATTTATTTACTAACTATTACAGTTATGATAAGAGGTAATCTGGAATGGTTTCACTGCTGAGTTTATAGTGGTTGCACTGAATGATTTTTATTCACATTGCAGCATGAGATCTCAGAAGTAAAACCATGTGAATGGCTAGCTTGAGCTTCATTTATGACAAACACTTCTTGAAAAGTTTTTTCTTCTTCTAAGAAATACTCATTTGAACTAAAGTCAGTAGCTAAAATGTGAGCTAGAGTTTATTTAAAATCAAAGGAGATCACTTTAAATTAATATTCTAATTTATTTCAAGGGCTTTTTTAAACTCAATTTTCATAGACATAAATCTACAGGAAGTGTATTTCTTAATTATATTGTTTGCTGGAAGGGTTTCTAAATACTGTGAACTGGGGCTTCTTTGGTCCAACATGAAAAAGACTGTTATTACAAACAAACAACAACAACATAATTACACAAATTATGATAGAGCTGTGGCAATATGATACTAAAGGTAATGTTTTTACACTAACTCTTCTTAACTCTTTCTCCAGATTGCCTCGCAAGAAAAGTTTGGACGATAAAAATCTTAAGATGTGAACAAATGTTTAAAAAAAAAAAAAACCTTCAGTGTTGCTCATAACAAATAATTAAATTTTCCCCCAAACTGTTGAATTACCCTCAAAAAGAGTTGCAAAGTATTTATCAAGCCTCAAAAGTTATTTTGTATTGTTGGTTCATCTCAACTTCTTACATGTGTTGGACCAGAGTAGCTCTGGTTGACGGTACCTTTTTTTTTTTTTCGGACCAGTCTTTCTTGCTACCATTAAACAACCTGATATAAAAAAAGGTTTTACACTTCTCAGGTGTATCAAACATACATTTCTGTGGATTTCTGCTTTTTCTACATCATTCACGAGAGACTGATGTAAATCTGTTTTTTCTTCCCCCTTGAGGGAGGAGAGGATTGAATAGTTGGAGATTTAGTTTGATTGATATTGTTTCTATGCACTTTTTCAGTCTTTTATTTGTTTCTCGTTTTGCCAAAGTAAAATTGTTGCAAAATTAGATATGGAAAAATTGAGCTTCCCAGTAATCCAATATTTTCAATCTTTTCCCATCTTACTTGAAAACGAATATTTTTTCTTTAACAATTTTTTATTAAAACTTTGAATGATAAAAATTAACTTTTATTTTATTTATTTACTTTCATAAATTTGTAGTGTGAGTTAAGTGTTTTTTTTTTGTTTGTTTGTTTCTTTTTTTCAGACTAATTAAGCTCCAATCTGTGAAAAAAAATAAAATGTAAAAAAACATAAAAGTTACTATCATTGATCTCTGGTATGTGCAACATGTGCTTGCTTACAACTTTGTTTTCAATTTCAAAATAACTTATCAACATTGACATGAAATGTACATGCATATTTTGCATGCTAAGTTCAGCTTTTTTTTTTTTGGCAAATAGTTGTAGCATGTCTGATCAAGACTAGGTTGCTTGTCATTGGGACAAATAACCCAAAGTGTGTCCTGCCATGTATTGTCATGGTTTACTTTGGTTCACAAAATTTTGCTTACTTATAGTAAGGTGTATGCTTGTTTTATTGGAGGCAGTGTAATTTGTGCAGTATTAGATTGAAAAGGAGCTCTTCAGCCTCAACTTTTTAGTATAAAATTTTATTTTCGAGCAATCATATTTTGAGGCTTTTTATTCTAGGGCTTGCAAAATTATTCTAGGGCCAGAAATTTTTGATTGGGGGGGGGGGGTGTTATGACTACTACAACTCAGATATATGTATACATGTGTGTGATAATGTAGTGAAAAATATACATTTTGTATGGCAAAAAATTTCTCATGGGGGGGTTTATGACCCCCCCTAACTCCCCCCCCCCCTTGGCTAACACCCCTGTTCTAGGGTATCCTTAGTTCGGTGTGCCCAATGTATAAAGTGTTAATATTGGATAAAAAGCTTATCGGTTAAAACTCAGCTTGCTTAGAATTGATCTACTGCAATTTTATTTTAGCCTTGAAATTATAAATGTAAGAAAAAAAAAATACTCTGATTAACTTTAAAAACAGTAAAATGACCAGTATAATTCTGCTTGATTATTGCTTTTTACTTCCTTTGCACTTTACCTCTTACAATATGTAGTCTAGCTCAAATATTAAGATTTATTGTAGTAAGCTGTATTAGAAGTGACTTGGTCACACATTATCCTTTTTTGACTTGAAAGTGGTTGAAAATGAAAAGCTAATAAACACCAAATCGGGACTTGCATATGGCTGTGATGCAAGACTTGGCCATTCAAGATGAGTAAGTTCTGCTTCAGTTGAAATACACACATCCAGTGTTGTTGACAACTGACAATTTGTTATTACTAATGACCAGATAAACAGACACAGCATGTAGTAGTAACCAACAGCTGTTTGAAACTGACCTGAGCTGTCCCAAGACGGCTTTTTATTATATCAGAACTGATGCAGAGTTTTGAATATACCCCAAAGAAAGTTGGTTTTTCTGTTGCTACGTGCCTTATAATGCAGCTCCTGATTTTGCAGATGTTTGATTCCAACTGCTTCAGGGATCCATGTTCCAGATGTATAAACTAAGTTTTTTTTTTTTTTTTTTTGTCTTTAATTCTGTTTTTTTTTTTTTTTTAACCCACAGTTTTGGCTTTTTATTAAAAAAAAAAAAATGCTCATGTAGTCTCTTCTGTTGAAACTACTGTGTGAATATATATTACCATAGACTTTCTTCTCATTTAGTTAGTTGTAAGGCACCTGTTGAAAAATGATGAATATAATAAATACTTTAATTTCATAAAATACTTATTAACATAGTTCATTGTGGTTTAATCAATATTATTGTAACAGATCAACCAATATTACCTATTACTTACACTACCTGTTTTTATTCCCCCCCCCCCCGCTCCCCCATTTTGTGTGTCACCTCAAGGAGCTATTTAAAATCGCACACATTGTGGATGTGATGTATATGTTTATGGCAGAGTGTATGAATATCTTGCAATTTTTATAATTTATGTTGTCACTCTTCTGAATGCCATTAAAGAAACCTCAGGTAGTTGAGTCAGTTCATCTGGTTATTTCATATAGTTTTCAAAGAATAATATTAAAACTTATGATGATGTTAAAAAAAAAAAAAATTCCTTTTTTAAACATTGGATTGCTGTGGAGGAACATTAATCGTGTATTTAAAAAAGTTATTTGAAGTGTGTGAATTATTTCAATAAAACTTTTTTTCAAGCAGAAATAGTACTTGGTTGATTTTGTAACATGTGTTTTGTAAATAACACAACTTTTTATCTATATTATCATAAAATTCAATAAAAGTTACATTATGAATGATTTATACAAAATTAATATTGTACATAAGAAGACTTGTGGGTATTCTGTATAAAAATGAAGATGAATGTGTGTCTATAGACCTAAATGAACAATGTACATATAAAAGGTTTGTGTGCCTCCGCCTATGTTTTGAAGGTGTTATGCAAATACTTTCAATTGCCCTGTTCTATAAGGGATATGAAAAATTCAGGATGCAAATATTTCCCTACACAGAGAGTGCCTCTGTGCATTTTGCAAGCCATTTCAGTGTTTATTCAATTCTTTAAAATGGCTTGAAATTTGGTTTGTTATTGATGAAAGTGTGTGGTACAACTTGTGAAGAAGTATTATTATTTCTTATGAATGTTTGTTATGCTTTAAAGCTGTTCAAAAATTCTGCAATGCGTATTTTTTTTAAGCGCAGGGTACAGTGCAGGGGTTTAAGGTAGGTGTGTTGCTCAAAATAAGATTTTAGGAGTTTGATTTATGCCATATTTATGTGACTGGGAGCTGAGGTACTGTGCGAGTAGGAACTTAGCTATTCCGTTTTTATAGAGGGGGCTCCAAATTTTTAAGGGGGGCTTTCAAATATCATAGCTGCCAAGTGTTCCGTTTTATACGGATTTGTTCCGTTTTTTTGACCTTTGTTCCGTAAATACGTTTTTTAGGCCAAAATGTTCCGTTTTTCAGCTTCTGTGGAAGGATTTTTAAAAATTAAAGAAAAAAGGAAAATCGTGTACATTTTTAGCTTTTGGTAAAGCATTTGTCCTAGTAAATAAGTCAATAAATTTAATTGAATGACATTTATCTTATTATTCTTTCATTTCATTAAAAACTTAAGTCTATTGTAGTAATTGAGCCAAGTTAAGTATATTTTATTTTTATAAATTAAGGATTATATATGCACACCATCTCTCTACACAATTTAATTTTGTTAATGTAAAATTTTTAATTGTATATTTAATCATACATATCATGACCACGCACTGTGTTCCTTATTTCTCCTTTTATGACCACGTGCATGTGTTCCTTATTATTGTTGTTGGAAGGTTGGCAGCTATTGAAATAAATCACACG